>CAUYLG010076450.1:0-44687 GCA_963573385.1 Cacajao melanocephalus
GCACTCATTCTCCATCAGGCCTTGTTCTCTTGCTGATGAGGAGCTGCAATCCCCTGTAGGAGGAGAGGCATTCTGATTTCGGGTGTTCTCAGCCTTTTTGCACTGGTTTCTTCCCATTTTTGTGGTTTTATCCACCTGTCGTCTTTGTAATTGCCGACTTTCAGATTGTGTCTGAGTGGACGTCCGACTTGTTGGTGATGAAGTTTTTTCTGTTTCTTAGTTTTCCTTCAGCGGACGCCCTTTCCCCACAGAGCTAGGCCTTCCCGGGTTCAGCTGTGCTTACTGTGAAACTCTCAGTCCTCAACACTTCCAATTGCTGTTCTCCTTGTGGGGATGGGACCAGCTGGGCCCGACTCACAGGGCACCCCGTCCTGTATACTCCGCACCGAGAAGCGCCGTGCAGGGGCACCGGCAAAACAGTCACGCCGGCCAAAAAAGTCGCGCTGGCGACTCGTGTGGCTCCTCTGCTGGGAATCTCCCGGTCTGTGGGCAACAAAATTTCGTCTGAAAGTGCGGCGTCCACTCGCTCTCTGCACTTTCACTGGGAGCTACATTCCTGACCTGTTGCTAATTTGCCATCTTGAATCTCTCCTATTTTTTTTTTTATTTTAACCAAAAATTCCACTTTGTAGGTTTGTATTTGTTTGTTTTTGAGATGGGGTCTTGCTCTGTTGCCCAGGCTAGGTTGCAGTGGCCCAGTTCCAGCTCACTGCAGCTTCAACATCCTGGGGCTCAAAATATTTGAGCCTCCTGAGTAGCTGGGTCTATGGCCATGCATCAACACACTTGGATAGTGTGTGTGTGTGTGTGTGTGTGTGTGTGTGTGTGTGTGTTTGTACAGATGAGATTTTGCCATGTTGCCCAGGCTGGTCTTGAACTCCTGGACTCAAGTGGTTTACCCACCTCAGCTTTCCAAAGTGTTGGGCTTACACGCATGAGCAACTGCACCTGGTCCCACTTGGTAGTTTTATTATTTTTTGATACTTTGACATATTGTAATATGAATAATGTAGTATATAGAATCCAGTTAAATTATAATATTTCATTTTCAGATATCTCCAATTAGTTGTTTCTCTTTTCTGCCTCATAATATGGAATTATGAAGCTAATTTTTGGAGATTCTTAGGTTAAACTATTCTGATAGTATTTAATTTCACTTAAGAAATCTCATTCGTAGTAAAATAATTGTGATTTAAAAAATATATTTTGTATAATTTATCATTAATATTTAATGTCTCAATAATATGCTATTATGACTATAAGGACCTTCCTAAAATATGACTGTTTTTATTGTATTTGATATAACTGCTAATTTTCAACTACGTCTGCACCCCCACATATATATGTATATATGATAGGGGTAGATAACATTTTTTATTAAAGTTGAGTCATGGAAACATTCTGTTTTAATAAAACAATGATCAGAATAGCAGCCATTTCAAGTTAAATCAATATTAAATCCTTCAACAGAATCATTTCAGTTACAATTTGTTTTCTGGTACTTTAAGTTCTGGGGTACATATGCAGAATGTGCAGGTTTGTTACATAATACACGTGCCATAGTTGTTTGCTGCGTCAGGTCATCTACATTAGGTATTTCTCCTAATGCTATCCCTCCCCTAGCACCCCACCCCCTGCTATCCCTACCCTGGATCCCCTCCCCCAGATAGGCCCTGGTGTGTGATGTTCTTCTCTTTGTGTCCATGTGTTCTCATTGTTCATGTTCTCACTCATATGTGGGTGTTGAACAATGAGAACACTTCAGTAACAATTTAAAGTTGCTATCAACCTCTTTCTATGCTGGCAGAAACCAGAGCCATCCGTTATGTCTGATCAGGTAACTTGCTAAATCGTCCAGATCTTGAGCTAGGTTGAATGCACTTTTCCCCATAATTAGCCAGATCACTTCCTATCTGGTTTAATTGTCACTGATAATGCATAGCTGCTACTTTGCTGAAGAATTTAGAGAGGTTGTAAAGAGGCAAGGGTAGGAAAACACAGGAGGTTTTTATGGTAGTGATGCTAACATGATGGATTAATGTCACAACACAGTTGTCCAGACCCACAGAATGTACTCCGCCAAGGGTGAACCAGAAGGCAGGCTATGGGCTTTGAGAGATTATGATGTTTCAGTGTAGATTCAACAGTTGTAACAAACTAAATTAGCAGAGGCTGGGCACAGCATAGGGAGCAGAGTGGGGACAGGGAGTATGTGAAAAATTTCTTGTACCTTTCTCTCAAATTTGCTGTGAATCTAAAACTGCTCTAAAAACTAAAGTATTCAGAAATTCAAAAATGCATAATGAATTAATCAATAATTAAGTTTTAACTGTCTTACTTGGTTAAAGAAGGGCTAGGTTCTTAATAAGATTATCTGCACTTATTAACTGAGATATTTTAAGGAGAGTCACACAACTAGTTTCTGTGTAAAGAGCAGTAATACGTTATCTAGGTGAATGAAGAAGTTTTTTTGAATTTTACAAAGAACTTACATAATGTTACAGTGATTTAGAAAACTTTTTGTTTGGGTGAGGTGGCTCACACCTGTAATCTCAGCACTTTGGGAGGCCAAGACAGGAGGTTCATATGAGCCCAGGAGTTCAAAATGGCGAGACCTCTATCTATAAAAAATTAAAAAAATAAAATTAGCCAGTTGTAGTGATATGTGCCTATAGTCCTAGCTACTTAGGAGGCTGAGATGGGAAGATGTTTTGAGCCCAGGAGTTTGAGGCTGCAGTGAGCTATGATCACACCACTGTACTGAAGCTTGGGAGACAGAGTAAGACTTTGTGTCTTTAAAAAATAATTATAAAAATAGTTAATAAAATGAATAATGAACACTTATTTTAGTTTGATCTTGGAGAATGATGCTAATATAAGGAAAGTTATATATTGAGTCTGCTATTGTGCCTCAGTGAGTTCAGCTTAATAACAAGTTCTCAGTATGGTCTGCTTATTAATATCTCTTAGGTGCAGATTTATGTTATTCACACATAATTACAAGGATAACTAAAAAACTGCAAATATATGTTAAACTGAGATGTATTAGTGTTGTCAACATTGAATGCTCATGTACCTGCCCTGCCTCTATCCCTGCAAAAATCACAGAAATTTCTTTGAGGACTTATGATCAGATCAAATATCTTAAACACCTGTTTTCACCCACAAAAACAGTCAGATGAACCTATCTTTACACAGACATTGATTTCCTTGCTCCAGAATAAACTTCCCCTTGGCCTGTGCTTAGAAGTTGAACACTCGCTCACGTGATTTTTTTTTTTCCGGAACATATTCCCTACATTACAAACTCTTCAAATTTGTTAAGGTTGCAATGGCATGTTTTTAGGTAAGTTGTAGGGAGCTGCTTAGCTGTTTTCCATTGCACTACCGAACTTTCATCTTTCAATTTAACATTCTGATTGCTTGTTCAAAGTTTTACAGCTAAACTTCTTGAGAAGTATCTGAATTACCTCTATTGACTGCTGGCAACTTTTTATTCTGGTAAAATCATGGGACATTTTTCGTGGTTCAATCCATAAGGTAGATTTTTGTCCTCACTGTGCTTGAACTTGCAGATCCTTTGATTTCTCTGAAGATCCCTGACCACTCTCTACTGCACCAAGGTGGGGGGGGGGTTCACCTTCACCTAGGAGAGAGGCTTATTATTTCAATTACAGTAAACTGGAATAAGTAAAGAAAGACTTTGGAATTTGGGCACTAATTTTCAGGGACTCACTAACATTTACAGGATGGTGAAGTAGAAGGAAAATAGAACCAGACAGAAACAACAGAGGAGAGTAAGGAAGAAAAGAAGGAAAAGGAAGAAGGAAATGAGGAAATGAAGAAGGACGGGAGGGAGGGAAGGAAGGAAGGAAGGAAGGAAGGATGGAAAGAAGGGAGGGAGGGAGGAAGGGAGGGAGGGAGGAAAGGAGGGAGGGAGGAGAGAGAGATTAATTCATGTAAGTAACATGAGAATATTCTACGTTGGTTTTTTCTGAGAAGTTAAAGTAAATAAAAGGATTAGCTCTTGGGTTGGTGACTGCAGAATTGATTAGAAATGCTTTGTATAGACAGGTGTGGAGGAAAAATGTTGGAGGCTTATTTTTAAATGGAAGTGATAGGAAATCTGTTGGGGTGTTTCAGAAACCCTGGAAGGCTAACTGTGAAGAAGTATATTATTAAATAATTACTTGAGCAATATTCAAACTTCCAAGCAGCCAGGGAAATAGAAATTAAAATAATAATGAAATACTATTTTCCACATATCTAATTGGCAACAATTGAAAAAGGACAAGTTATTATGGGGGATGGTGACATCGTGGTATTCTCGTACTGTTATCATTGGAAATGTGAATAGCTCTATTTTGTAACCAGCTCTTCCATGATACACATTGAAGGGAATTTATTTCATTCCAACAATTCCACTTTGGAGATTCTAATTCATATAAATATCAGGACATGTTCTTAAGGATCTTTGCATCAAAACATTATTTATAAGCTAGGTGCAGTGGTGCTCATAGGACAGCCACTTGAGAGGCTGAGGTAAGAGGATTGTTTGAGGCCAGGAGTTCAAGGCCAGCCTGAGCAACATAGCATATTTATTCTTCTCTAAAAAAATAAATAACTTGGGCGGGTGCAGTGGCTCATGCCTGTAATCCAGCACTTTGGGAGGCCGAGGAGGATGGATCATGGGGTCAGGAGTTCAAGACCAGCCTGGCCAACATGGTGAAACCCTGTCTCTACTAAAAATACAAAAATAAGCTGGGTGTGGTGGCAGGTACCTGTAATCCCAGTTACTTGGGATGCTGAGGCAGGAGAATCGCTTGAACCTGGTAAGCGGAGGTTGCAGTGAGCTGAGATCACACCACTGCACTCCAGCCTGGGTGCCAGAGTGAGATTCCATCTCAAAAATAAAATAAAATAAATTAAATAAAAATGACTTACAGTAACAAATATATAACCAAATAATAGACATCATGATGTATTAGCTGGATAAATGATGATACATCTAGTGATGATATTCCAAATATAAAACAAGTAAGGTAATGTAAGTTTGTGTCAACATATAAACTTAAATATATGCATTTATTTATCAAGTAAGAAAGGCTATACAGTAAAACTACTTATCAAGTGATGTAGGTGCAAATTGTCTATCAGATCATTATAGTAATCTCTAAATTTGTAGTGTTAAATTTTTACTGAATTTTTATTTGAGGCAGATTTTTCCAATAATGTCTCCTTTATTGAGCTATAATTTAATATGTGAAATACCGCTTTTTAAAAAGTGCTTTGACAGTAAATTGATTGTCATTGGTCACATCAAATGATCTGTTTTAAGATCAATATATATTCTCTCATTTTCTAGTATCTTAATTGTAGAAAAACAATTTTACCCCTTTGATGATTTGACTCACCTATTTTATGTCCATTATCAGTCTTACTCAAGATTAATAGGCATGTCCTTTTAACTTCATGTATTATTTATTAAGTGAATACATGGTGAAATGTAAGAGCGTAAACTCAGCTGTGGAGCTGCACCTCCACAATTAAAGTTGATAAACCTCTCCCTGCTTCTATTCATGTATTTTGTCATACATAAAATGAAAATAATAACAGCCTGGTTTTGTAGTTCTCACATAAGGTGATTTAACATCAGTATGCTTCCTGCCTCAGAACAGTGGCTGCATCCACTCTAACTCAACATTAATGCTCCTGGTGACTATCCATAATTTTTAAACAAATGTCTGAGTACATAATAGTTGTACATCCTTCTGAAGCACAGGTGATATTTTGATACAAGCATACAATGTGCAATGATGAAATCAGGGCAATTGGGATATCCATCACTTCAGACACTTACCATTTATTTGTGCTGGGAACACTTCAAATCCACCTCTTTAGTTATTTTGAAATATGCAATAAATTATTTTTAACTATAGCTGCCCTATTGTGCTATGGAATACTAGATCTTATTCCTTATTTCTAAATGTATTTTCGTAACTGTGAACAAACTCCTCTTCATACTTCCTTGCCCACTACACTTCTCAGCCTCTGGTAACCATCATTCTACTCTCTATCTCCAGGAACCATTTCTTTTTCCCTTTCACATATGAGTGAGAACATGCAATGTTTGATTTTCTGTGCTTGGCTTATTTCACTTAACATTATCCATAGATTTTAATCATCTAGACCTCTCAAATGGAGAACAGAACTTAGGGACAAGAATTCTCTGTCTTCTGTGGCAACCTCCAAATACAGGCAGGAATGCCTGCCATGCAGAAAAACCCGCCAAACTGCTCACTTGTTCCCCTTTCCTTTCCTGATCTTCTCAGAGTCCAGCATGCAGTTTCCATTAAGCACCTCAGCAACAAAAACTCCAGGGAGCACTGTCCAATAGCAGGTGCCATCATTCCAGGGACTGCTCACTCTGATACCAACACTACTGTCAGTCTCATGGGCTCTGGATCTTGTGCCTGGACCCATTCTTCCAGGGGAATCTTGAGGACCTACATGGATGTGTGGGTTATGTGAAAGGTTAATTGTCAGGTGCTAAATATTGAAAGAGGGACCAAGTGGGCACTGAGTGTATGAGGGAAAATGGGTGGCATTGAAGATCTGTGCTGCATACATCCATAACATTGTAACAAATAATTTGAAATTACATTTCTATCTATGTATGTAATTTCTATCTATCTGTCTATCTATCTATTATGTATCTATCCATCCACTCTTTGTGTGTGTGTGTATGTATGTGCACTCTTATATAGTTGCATAACAATACATGTAAAAAGGGACCGCTAATTCAAGGTAGCACAATTTCAAGTAATTTTTATTTTTATCTTAACACATTTGAGAATATTTATTTTTTAAATAAATTTGGATCACTTACGTGACAGTAAAATATAAAGGATCCAAATGGCTAGGGAGAGTAGTACAGAGAAGGAAAGCCCAGTCCCCATTCTGGCTTGGAGAGAATGAAGCTGTCCATCCACAGATGGACCATGTGGGTTTATATCGTGAGGGGCTCCAAGGCATAGTTAGAATTTATGAAGCAGTTGCCATGTCCTGGCACTGTTCTGAGGTCCTCATGGGCATGCTTGGTCATTTAATTCTTGCAACATCCCTACTGCTCCGATAAAAGAAGGCTTTATGAGCACCACCTCTTATATCACGAAGGATTGTGCCAAGTCGTGTGCCTGACAGAATTGCAAGTGCTACCAAAATATTTTCATATGAAGTAACAATGAAAAGAAAAAGCAGAAAAGATACTAAACTTATTTTTTTAGAGTCACTCACTCCATACAAAATTGATAGACAATAAATAGTCTTAAAATATGTATAATTAAAATGACAAAGACATAATTTCTAATCTACAAATAGGACTCAAAAAGAAGAAAAAAATCAGAAATCTAACAGAAATAGAAACAAAATTCATGGGAAAAAATGTGTCTCTAGCCTTTGAATTCAGACTGTTCAAATTTTTGTTACACAAAATGCAGATTTTATCTCACTTACTGTAATAAAAATTTTAGATCCAATAAAGTAACTTAATTTATTAGAATACTTTGAAAGCTAAATAAAACAGTCCACAGTTTTAATGTGTTTTCTTTTTTCTTTTTAATTTTGCATTGCTAGAAGCATGATAACCCATTAATAAAACTTGGAAGTTGATAATTTTGACTATTAGGCTAAATTTTATTTATTTATTTATTTATTTATTTATTTTGGTTTGTTTGTTTGTTTGAGATGGAGTCTGTCTCTTGACCAGGCTGGAGTGCAGTGGCACAATCTCAGCTCACTGCAACCTCTGCCTCTCAGGTTCAAGTGATTCTCTTGCCTCAGCCTCACAAGTAGCTGGAAAGAAAGGCACCTGACACCACACCTGGTGAATTTTTGTATTTTTTTTTTTTTTAGTAGAGATTGGATTTCACCATGTTGGCCAGGCTAGTCTCCAACTGCTCATCTCAGGCAATCTGCCTGCATTGGCCTCCCCAAGTGCTGGGATTTTTGCAGGCATGAGCCCCCATGCCTGGCCTAGGCTAAAATTAAAGTCAAAAGTAACTAAAACACAGCCATCAAGTGTATAAAAAAATTAGACTGATTTAAATTTTATTTTGTATATCAAATTGGCAAATAAAAATAGTAATAACACTTGACTAGATTAATAATATTTTGCTTGGTTAAATTTTAGTACTGAAATAATTTGATTCTTGTGTTTTGTAATAAGTATGGGTATAATACTATTTTTAATGAGTCATAATACATATATTTGAGCTATCCCAGATATTCTATGGTGTTTCTTGTTTGTTCTAAAAGAAATTTTAGTGGTGAGTTTTAACTTTGGCTTAAATTTTATAATTACTTCCAATATTATTTAAATCTTAAGAGTGCATGATTTATATAGTATGTGTACTGTGTGAAATTTAAAAGATTATTTTTTCTTGGAGAAAATATATGCTTATCTATGTCTATTCTATATCTATATGTCTATACTTATGTGGATTGTTTATTGAAGAAGAGATCAGGAAAAGGGTAGCACGCACATATTCCCATGTGAAAAACTACATATGGGGTACAATGTAAACTACTCATGTGACAGGTGTGCCCAAATTTCAGAAGTCACCACTATGTAATTCATCCACGTAACCAAAATCCACTTGTACCCCAAAACTATTGAAATAAAAAATATATTTAAAAAAGAATGCATTAATGTGCTCCATATCCTTGACAAAACTTTCTGACTGACTTGTGGATGTAATGATTGTTATTGTTTGTTTGCTTTAAAGGTTTACCATTCTGATGAGTCTGAATAGAGACCATGTCACACCCTCACAGCATATGAGTCTGAGTTAACAGTTTTCATCTATTCATTGTTTTTTTCAAACTTCTTTTCTTTCTGAACTGCTTGTCTAGGTTTCTGGTATATTTTTGTGAGGATCTGTCTTTTCTGAAATTGGTGTTTAACTCTCTATATAGTCTAGATTCAAGCCCTTTGTTAGTAATATACATTGCGGATACCTACCAACATGTGGCTTGATATTTAACTCTTGGAATTATGATGAACCAAAATTTTAATTTAATATAGTCCATTTTATCTATTGTTAATTTATGGTTAAAGCCTTTTATGTAGTGCTTAATTAGTACTTAAGAAATTCTCTTGATGTTAATTTCATAATTTTTCCTTTGTTAACCACAAGAAGTATGGTTGTAAATTTCACAGTTAAATTTATGATCTATTTAGAAAAAACTTTTGTGAATAATGTAATGTAACTTTCTGGTTTCTTTTCCTTTTATCTTCCTCCTCTGTTTCTTCCCCTTCTCCTGATTCTTCTACTTCTAATGAATAGAGATAGGCATTCATCAAGCAGCATTTAGTGAAAACACCCTTCTTTTTACATCGTTCTTCAATGCCACATTTGTAAGGTATCGTAAGACTATATAATACGTGCCTGTGTCTGGAATCCCGTTTGTCTATTTTTGTGCTGTTTCCTCACAGTTTTAATTACTCTAGATGTATTATAGGTTGTTAACATTTGGTGAAGGGAGATCTGTTTGTTTCCCAATTGGCTTTGTTGTCCTTGGCTAGTATTGGGGAGATGCCAGTGTTCCCCAAATTGTCCATTTTAAAATTCTGTAATGCTTAATAAAATATCATATTCACAATTTTATGGACTTAAGGGCAAAATTCCTTGTGCGTCCTTTATTAACAACTTGGCTGAAAATCTCTATAGGTAACTAGATGGATTAAGCAGCTGTCCAAGTCAGAACTTTTCTCCATATGTTTCTGTTAACAATTAATCTTTATGTCAAATGGCTTTTGCTTCTACTTGATAACTCCATTAATATTTTGGCCAAGTCATTAGCTTTCTTTTACGTTATAAAATGTCTTAAGGTTAGGACTTTACTGAAGCATATATGCTATTTTTCACCTGTGATATTTTTACAGATATTGCCTTTTCTAATCCATTGCAAATATTTGTGGGGAGCTATGGTTTTTGAATGGTGTTTTATTTTAGAGAACATGAAGTATATCATAAGTCCTGTAAAAGGGAGAAGTTATTCTGGTGAAAATGTTTTAAAGTGCAAAAATAAGAACACATATAGACTCACATTACTATTTATCTCAAACTACATTTAATGTACCAAAATACCACAGTGTTCATTTAAGCATTTAGCTCTGCATGTCATATGTGAGTGGCTCTGCCTAAATGGAGAGTGAAGGGAGAGTTTCTAAAAGAATAAGCTGGAACATTTCTTCTTGTGAGTTTCTTGGTAACTAACACAACCTACTCAACTCCTGTTTATGCTTATTCTTTATACAATTTCATGTTTCCCTTCAACATTGAATTTAGTAAAATAAATAAACCCATTTCATTATCTCAAAGAAACAAATAATAAAAATATAAAAAGAATATATAATAAACAAGTAAAATATAGTTAAAATAATAAAATTAATAAATTGTAAACATCATAAAATTCTATAGAACAATGTGTTTTCAACATTGTGATTTGTGATACACAGTTTCACTGAAGTAGACTTGCAGAACTTATGCCTTAAAAACATTAGTTATCTAAACCAGTATGCAAATAAATAAATAAACATTTACATAATGTCAAATTTTCAAATGAAATATGTGTATAAAATAAACAATGAGGATATCTCTTTCCCTGAGCCTATTACTTAAAATGGAAACCTGTGCCCCTCCACGCCTCTACATTCAGGTCCCAGAGTCTTCCCTTACCTGTTCTATGATGTCTCTCTCCATTGCTACTTCCCAGTTTAGTATTGCACACAATTCCAAATTTACCTTGTGTACTGTCTGTGGCCTTCCCAGACCACTCTTCCCCCACCCCATTGGACTGCTTAGAAAGCTGGGATCATAGCAGTTTCACTCATTCAGATGCTGAAAATGCCTAGGAGAGCTTCTACACACAGCGTCAGGATAGGCCTCATTGAAAAGGTGACATTTGGTAAATTTTTTAAAAGAAGCAAGAAGGCAAGTTGTGCAGACAGTTGAATACCTGTAATGAGAACAACAACAAAAATTCAGAGGCCTTAAGGATGAGGAGTTGTCTGTTAAATTATCGGCAAAGATTCCAGTGAGCCTGGGAAACAGTGAGGGCTCCAGCAGGTGGAGAGGAGGCAGAATGGTAACAGGTTCTGCCAGACTCATATAATAGTTTGTTTTTTACTCTGCGTAAGATGAGAAATATTGACGCTATCTAACACGTAAATGACACGAGCCAACTTATGCTTTATAGGAGGCACTCAATAAATATCAAATTAAATCGAATTTGCCTTTTGAGAAAAAGAAAGCTGTAAACTGGAAGGCACAGCAACTTATCAGACACTATAAGAAAAACAAAAAAGGGATTATTGAGAAATATATTTAGGATGATGAGAATAAGATTAATTAATATAAAATAGTGATTGAAGTTTAGGATGTTCACTTTTTTTGAGAATCTAAAAATAATTTCTAAAGAGAACTTCATTTGAAAGTGAGCACGCACCCATACACTTGTGCACACATTTTTAAATTTTATTTTGTATTTTATTTGAGATGGGGTCTTGTTTTGCCCAGGATGGTGTGCAGCGGGGCTGTCTAGGTTTACTGCAGTCTCATCCTCCCTGGCTCAAGCGATCCTCTCACCTCAGCCGCCCAAGTAGTTGGGATTACAGGCATGGGCCACCATGCCCAGCTAATTATTTTTGTATCTTTTGTAGAGATAAGGTATGGCCATATTGCTCAGGCTGGTCTGGAACTACTGGGCTGAAGCAATCCACCTGCCTCGGCCTCCCCAAATGCTGGGATTATAGATGTCAGCCACCATGCGCAGCCCCACACAACTTTAAATTGAAAGTTAAAGTTGCCAATATTTTACAATAAAAATTTAAAATTGGTAGTTGAACTATCTAAGAACAGGCTCGTGTTCACAGTGGCACTTTAGGGATATTTTTTAAAGAATATTTTGCAGTGAATATTAGACACAAGCTGTGGATGATAATACCACAAAAGTTTGAATATTTTAAGGATGGTAAAAAAAAGGCAAAGTACATACTATAATGTTTTTGCCAAATTCTTACCACAAGATCTGTTGTGTCAGAATTACATGCATATGTTTAATTATTTAACAGATTTTATTTATTCATAGGAGTTTTTACTGATATAAATAATAGACAATATTTTAATTAATTTGGATAGAAAGTTGATCGAGAGTTTCCTATCATCAGAACTTGTCATTTGGTTTTGAATACCTACTTTTAGCTCATTTTTAAGGGACAGATTTAGATACCACAAGCACTCCTGCTGTCTGCCACAGCAGCTGCTAGAAATTTCCAGGTAATGACATTAGTATAGTATATCAACAAGAAAATAAACAAAAACAGAATCAGCCTTCTGTATAGAACACTAGGGAGAAGAATCAATGTTTCTTTCAAGGAAAAAAAAACCATGAAAATTCAGAAAGAGCATTTTCTTTTCAAGCTTCTCAGAGAGCATTTAACCAGAAACTAAAACAAGATACACCAGTACAAAAATGTAAGCATTTTACCTATTATCTGTAAAATACCTGTGGAAGAAAGTAACAAAAAAGACACAGGAGAAATCTGAATTATCAGAGACAAGTGGATATATTGTCTTACAAGTTATTTGAGGTTACTAGGAAATGGTTTAGAAAAATCAGAAAATACTGAGTTTACTAATAATATGTGGGACTTGTAAAGTAACCTGGCACTAACCTTTAAGAGGATAGCTAGAGATGCTAAGATACACACACACACTCACACACACACACACACAGACACACACACACCCAGAGCTAGAAGTCATCTCATTCCCTTTTATTATATATTGTGTAATAGTACTATAAATTTTCTGATGTACCTAGCATCCTATGAGAATAAAGGTAAAATCTCTCTGAAAAAAATATTACATCATGAATTAACTCAAATTACATGTAAGATTTATAATTTTTATAGGTTTACATTTTCTATCTGTTTCTTGTGTCTATAGATAGCATAATTTCTGATGTATATATTTGCATTCATGTTATAAATATGTAATGTCTATCTATACATACATACAAAATGTAATTGAAAAACCAAGATAATTAATGAATACTAAAAGTAGAACCACAATAATCCCATACAATATCCAGGTTGGGGCACTGTCTAACACAGGCCTTATATAAGCTATGAATAACAATGTTGATAACCTGAAGGCAAGATTGAGAAAAAAATCTATGAGGACACACATATTTAAATTTGTGTTGCCAAAGACAAAACAAATATGTGAAGAAAAATGAGAGAGAAAATCAAGATTACTTTCAAAAGAACATCAATCAGAGTATCCACTGACAATTCAGCAGTGACAATGGGAGACAAGAAGAGAAAGAAAGTCAGTTTTTCATATGGTTAAATAAAACAATGAAGATTCTGGAATTTAATATTCACTTAGTCAATAACTAATGTGAAAATAAGACATTTTTGAATCAAGAAATCTGATCCAATTCATCACCAGTGATCTCCCACTAAGAGAAATTGTGGAGGACCTATTTCAAGCATGAAAAAAATAATACCATTTGTAAGATTTATACACACACACACACACACACACACACACATATATATATTAGCATGGGGGTAAATTTATTTAAAGAATTCTAAAGTGTTATATTGTGCTGGGGATAGTTAAGAATAAAACTTATATTAGACTTTGACTTGTTAGAAAGGTATGTTGTAAATACTGGGTAACCATTTAAAATTATCTTAAATATATGGCTCTGAAGGAAATAAAATTATAAAGATGCAATGTCAGATCAGAAATGAAGTGTGAATATTTAAAAATTGGAAGTAACTCATCTAGAATAAGAATAAAACAAACAGTAAAATGTTATAAAACAAATTTATAAATAATCTTATCAAATATAGCTGGAATATACTCTCCAATAAAAACAATTATCAGACTTAATTGTGTAAAAGAACTATAATATGCCACTTACAAGCAACACATAACACATATTGAGACAGTTTGTTCATGAATAGAAAAACATGCAATGTGTAGAGCAACCAAAATATATCTGATGTCACTGTATTAATATCAAATGATACCTTATAGGAAATAGGATTACTAATGATAAGATACTTCATAAAGATAAAATTTTCAACTCACAGGGAAGCTGTAAAATTACCTATCTATATGCACTAATAAATGAATGGAATCACCATTCCACATGACACATAAATTGAGAGAAATAAAAAGAGTTACAAATAAATAGAAGCATATATCTCTCAGAAATTGAATGAAGATATAGATGAAGAATTATAGAAGACTAAGACAACTCAAATAAATATTTAATATATTTGGCATAAATAAAACACCACAAACAATAATACTAAGTACTCATTATTTTCAATAACTCAAGGAATATTTATATAAACTAATAATATGCTGGTGTCATGAAGCAGTTCAACAAATTAAAAAAGACTGAATCATACAGCAAATACACTTTGACCATAGAAGGTGTCAAGTAACAAAAATGAGACAGAATGTCTTATGTGTTTAGAAATTAAGCAACTATTTATAACCAAGCAAAGAAGACATGGTATTTAGAATATTTGCTAATTGGAAAATAATAAAAATTTTATATTGTGAGATAATGCTAAAGCAGTCCCTAGACAAAAATTTGTAGCTCAAAATCCTAGTATGAAGGAAGATAGGGTGAAAATTAATGAGCTTATATTCCATCTCAAGAAAATAAGGGAAAGAGCATACACTCAAACAAAGAAGGCACAGGGAACTGTAAGGTAATCAATTAATGAAATAAATAGTAACACCAAAGGCCATTTCAATTTCCTCTTTCTAGTTAGTGACTCTAGGATCCTGGCTATTAAAAAAGTTGGTTATTAGATAAAACTAGTAAAAATCTTCAATCATGATGAGACCTAAATAAAGAAATAACAAAAAGTTTATATATATAGTAGGCATTAACTTATCAAGAGTTGTTATAATAATGCCAATAAATATAAAAATTTTGATAAACTGTATAGAAATCATAACTTATCAAAATCGACAGGAGAAGGATATCAGAACAATCATTAAAAGTATTTCCAGAAGAAAATTTCTAGCATCAAATACCCTGAGTAAAAATGAAAACTAATGAAAGCAAACAAATTGAAAGCTATAAAAAGAGTACAAAACAAACCAGAAATAAACCAGAAGGAAGAAATTAATAAAGATGGAAACAAAATTAATGAGATAGAAAATAGGGCAAATAAATTCAAGATAATTTTAAAAGCTGGAACATAACACACAAAATGTTTACCAACTTTGGTAGTAGGTAAAGGATTAACTTGTTAAATATTTTTAAAAGCAAAACATTTCTATAAAATGCAAATATAGTATTCAGTAGAATGGAAGACCATGCTTATTAAATGTATATGTATATACTTATATATGCAGTAGGTAGATAGATGGGTAGATGGATAAACAGATAATTTCAAGACTCCTTACGTATTTGACCAAAAAAAGTATCACCCAATGCCTGTATGTGCAAATCCATAACATTTTTCCTGATAGATAACACAAATAGGCTACAACAAACAGAATTATAATATTTTATAGGAAAATGCATTATAATATTCACAATTTTTTTCTAATTTATCAATATAATTTGACCAGAATGAAAATACCATCTTTTTTTCCCTCTTTTTGAGCTAGACTACTGGATTGCAAATATCCTTTGAAAGTATAAACAAGAATAGCTGGTAAAACTGTGAAAAAAAAAAAAAAGGTCAGTGAGACAAGCGTAGCCCTAAATTTTATGGAAACCAATATAATTCTGTATTTAAATGGATATGCTAGTGTCACTCAAAAGTGACAGATTCGATAATTTAGAGATATGAGAATTTAAGATACAGTGAAGATACCATCTCAAATCAGCAAGGAAACAGATGTTTAATAATTTGTGTTGAATAACTAAATAGCCACATGGAAGATAAAATTAGATGTATATTTTTCTTCATATGCTAGGATAAATTATAAACATTAGAATTTTTTATGTATAGTAATAAAATCACACAGGTAGTAGAATAAAACAAGATTGTACTCTTCCAGAATCTGGAAATGTTGAAACCTTCCACACTGTCACTGAACATCTAGCCAAAATAAAAAATTTAAAAACTCATAATTAGAAAAAAAAACTTGCATAAGTTAAAACAACATAAGCAGACTATAAGCTGGTAAAACGTGTAATTACAGAAAATATGCTTATAAGTAAGGGGAGGAGCTTAGTTGCCTGAATAAAGGCAGCTCTGCTCTGCAGCTCCTACCAGAACAGAAACTGCGAATGAACTCTGCATCTTCAACTGAGGTACCAAAGTTTTCTTATTGGGACTGACTTGGTGGCAGGTGTGACCCACGGAAAGCGAGCAGAAACAGGGTGGAGCAGGACCCCACTTGGGAGCTGCAGGCCGCCAAAGGAGTTCCCTTCCCCAGCTAAGGGAGTTCCCTTCCCCAGCCAAGGGAGATAGTGAGGCACTGTGACTTCTGCTCTCTGAAAACCAGACTTTTTCCATGGATTCTTGCAATGTGTGGATCAGGAGGTCCCCTCCTGAGAACCTGCTACCAGAGCCTGGGATCCCAAGCACAAAGGTGTGGAGAATCACAGCCGCTGCTTGGATGGGCAGGGGCTTTGAAGAGGCATGGAGACACAGGAGTGTTAGTGTACTCCAGCTCTGGGAAATCCCCTGAGGCAGGAAATCCCTCCACTGTCATAAGCCAGGCAAACGGCCTGGCTCCCACTGAACTCCACAAGCCAAAACTCACTAGCATGAAATCCTTCCCCAAGCAGCACAGCCAGCTGGAAACTGCCTAAGAAGACTGAGTTCCCTGGGTGGAGAGGTGGCCACCACCATTGTAGCTCCAGTAGCCACGCTCCCTTGCTGGAGGCACAGGATCCACTACTTCTCACTGGGCCTTCCAATGGGAATCTCAGCATCCCCAGCCAGGGGTTTATGGATAGAACACTGATAACTCTAAGAGGAGTCCCTAGGAATAGAGGCTACTGCAGCATGTTGGATCAATAATCTTAGTCTATTCTGCCTGCTGGCTCTGGAGAGCAGAGAGTCAGGGCAGCCTAGATGAGGGTGATTCTCCCCAGTGCATCACACTCACCCTGTCAAGGGGCAGACATGCTGCATGTAAGTGGGTCTCTGACTCTGCTCCTCCTGTCTGAGTGAGACCTCCCAACAAGAATCTCCGGCCACCTCATACAGGCGTGTTCTAGCAGCATCACATGCAAGGACAAACATAGACTCAAAATAAAAGCATGGAGGAAAATTTACCAAGCAAATAAAAAAGCAGAAAAAAAAAAAAGCAGGGGATGCAATCCTAGTTTCTGACAAAATAGACTTTAAACCAACAAAGATCAAAAAAGACAAAGAAGGACATTACATGTTGGTAAAGGGGTCAGCTCAACAAGAAGAGCTAACTGTCTTAAATGTATATGCACCCATACAGGAGTACCTAGATTCATAAAATAGGTTCTACAAGAGACTTAGACTTTCACACAATAATAGTGGGAGACTTTAACACCCTGCTGTCAACATTAGACAGATCTTTGAGACCGAAAATTAACAAAGATATTCAGGACTTGAACTCAGCACTCTATCAACCAAGTTGACTTGATAGATATCTACAGATCTTTCCACCCCAAAACAAAAGAATATACATTCTTCTTGGCGCCACATGGCACTTACTGTAAAATTGATTACATAATTGGAAGTAAATCACTTCTCAGTAAATGCAAAAGGACTGAAATAGCCTCTCAGACCACAGAGCAATCAAATTAGAACTCAAGAGTAAGAAACTCACTCAAAATCATACAACTACATGGAAATTGAACAACCTGCTCTTGAATGACTCCTGGGTAAATAGTGAAATTAAGGCAGATGAAGATGTTCTTTGAAACCAATGAAAATGAAGAGACAACATACCAGAATCTCTGGGACACAGCTAAAGCCATGTTAAGAGGGAAATTTATAGCACTAAACAGTCACATCAAAAAGCTAGATGGGGTTGGGTGTGGTGGCTCATGCCTGTAATCCTAGCACTTTGGGAGGCTAAGGTGGATGAATTGCCTGAAGTCAAGAGTTCGACACCAACTTGGCCAACATGGTGAAACCCCATTTATACTAAAATACAAAAAATTAGTCCGGTGTGTCAGCATGCACCTGTCGTCCAAGCTACTCAAGAGGCTGAGGCAGGAGAACTGCTTAAACCTGGGAGGCAGAGGTTGCAGTGAGCTGAGATGGCAGCACTGTACTCCAGACTGGGTGAGAGTGAGACTCTAACTAAAAAAAAAAAACAAAAAAAAACCCAAAAAACTATAAAGATCTCAAATTGAAACCATAGCATCACAATTAAAATAACTAGAGAACCAAGAGCAAACATTTTTGTGGGTAAGAGGGGTTGGGGACATACTGGTCAAAGGATATATATTTGCAGTTAGGCAGGAGGGATAAGTTCAAGAGATCTATTATACAGCATGGTGACTGTAGTTAACAACATACTGTATTCTTGAAAAATGCTGAGAGAGTGGATGTAAGTGTTCTTATAATTATGAGGTAATGCTCATGTTAATTAGCTAGATTTAGTCATTCCACAATGTACATATGTACTTCAAAAGGTCATGTACATGGTAAATACATAAAATTTTATCTGCCAATGTAAAAAATTATAAATAAATAAATTGTTCACTTAACTTGTTGAAAATGTTTTGAAAACTCCAAAAATATATTCAACTTGCTTATAAGAATATTCAAAATAAAGTTATGCCAATATACAATTTCTTCTTTATAATATTGCATAAAATGCATAAGATTGAAAACATCTTAAATTCTCAAATTTATTTTGAAAGTGCCTATTATCAAGAAATTCTTTGCAGAAATAAAAGTGCTATAAGTCCTATGGAGTAGATTTAGCAATATGTATCCAGATTGAATATACATGTGCATTTTATTATCTCAGCAATGGAATTTCTAGAAATCAACTCAAAGAAATTGTGAAAATACAATAATATAAATGTCCAAATGTGTTTAATGCAATGTCATTGGTGATGGAAAAATACTGAGGATAAGAGACTCAAGGATAAGGATATTGTAGTATATCCACACAAATTAGTATTCAGCTGTTAGAAGGAATAATAGATCCCATTCAGTATGATATTGGCTGTGGGTTTGTCATAAATAAGTTTTATTATTTTGAGATATGTTCCATCAATACCTAGTTTATTGAGAGTTTTTAGCATAAAGTCCTGTTGAATTTTGTAGAAGGCCTTTTCTGCATCTATTGAGATAATCATCTGGTTTTTGTCTTTGGTTCTGTCTATGTGGTCGATTACGTTTATAGACTTGCGTATGTTGAACCAGCCTTGAATCCCTGGAATGAAGCCTACTTGATCATAATGGATAAGCTTTTGATGTGCTGTTGCAATCAGTTTGCCAGTATTTTATTGAAGATTTTTGCATCTATGTTCATCATGGATATTGGCCTGAAGTTTTCTTTTCTTGCTGAGTCTCTGCCAGGTTTTGGTATCGGGATGATGTTGGTCTCATAAAATGATCTGGGAAGCATTCCTTCTTTTTGGATTGTTTGGAATAGTTTCAGGAGTGGTACCAGCTCCTCTTTGTATGTCTGGTAGAATTCGGCTGTGAGCCCATCTGGACCTGGGCTTTTTTTGGTTAGTAGGCTATTCATTGCTGCCTCAACTTCAGCCCTTGTTATTGGTCTATTCAGGGTTTCGACTTCTTCCTGGTTTAGGCTTGGGAGGGTGCAAGTGTCCAGGAATTTGTCCATTTCTTCCAGGTTTACTGGTTTATGGGCATAGAGTTGTTTATAGTAATCTCTTATGGTAGTTTGTATTTCTGTGGAATCTGCGGTGATATCCCCTTTATTGTTTTTTATTGCATCTATTTGATTATTCTCTCTTTTCTTTTTTATTAATCTGGCTAGTGGTCTGTCTATTTTGTTGATCTTTTCAAAAAACCAGCTCCTGGATTTATTAAGTTTTTGAAGGGCTTTTTTCTGTCTCTATCTTCTTCAGTTCTGCTCTGATCTTAGTTATTTCTTGTCTTCTGCTAGGTTTTGAGTTTTTTTGATCTTTCTCCTCTAGCTCTTTCAATAGAAATTCCATTTGACCCAGCAATCCCATTACTGGGTATATATCCAAAGGATTATAAATCGTTCTATTATAAGGACACACACACACGAATGTTCATTGCAGCACTGTTTACAATAGCAAAGACTTGGAACCAACATAAATGCCCATCGGTGATGGACCAGACAGGGAAATGTAGCACATATACACCATGGAATACTTTGCAGCCATAAAAAACAATGAGTTCATGTCCTTTTTAGGGACATGGATGAACCTGGAAACCATCATTCTTAGCAAACTGACACAAGAACAGAAAATCAAGCACTGCATGTTCTTACTCATAGGCAGATGTTGAACAAAGAGAACACATGGACACAGGGAGGGGAGCATCGCACACTGAGGTCTGTGGTGGGGGGGACTAGGGGACGGACAGCAGGGGGTGGGGAGTTGGGGAGGGATAACATGGGGAGAAATGCCAGATATAGGTGATGGGGAGGAAGGCAGCAAACCACACTGCCATGTATGTACCTATGCAGCAATCCTGCATGTTCTTCACATGTACCCCCAAACCTAAAACGCAATAAAATATATTTTAAAAAATATAAAAAAAATGGATCACTAGAATATATTGTTAAGTGAAGACAGCATGGTGAAGAAAGTCTTGTATATAAAGTGCTCATGTAAGAAAAAAGCAGTGATATGAATATAATGAATATTATATATATAAATCACACGTGTAATTATCTATGTTAATATTGGAAGGACACATAGAAAACTAATAAGTGTGTAGAAACTAACTGCATATCAAATTATGGTTTAATTGCACTTAGTGTAATTTTGTTATTTTAATAAACAATAATTTGACTGCAGACAAGGACAAAAACCCTGATTATAAATCTTAAAATGTTTTTAGTAATGATTTTGCTAGCATTTCTATTAATAATAATATTTTAAAATAATTACACACATAGTAAAATAAGGCAAATGTGTAATTATGTTAGAAATAGAAAATTTTAGTGTGACAAAAATTCCTTATAAAATAAAATAATATCAAAAAAGCCCCCTGTAATCCTAAACTGTAATTGCAAGTGTTATTCTAAATCTATATTTATTTTAAACTATAAAATGCATTTTTCAATTTAACTGCTAAATTGACCTAGAAATGATGACAAAGCATTGAGCAGCTCTAGTGCTAAGAATAGACTCATGAAATATCCCAATAAATGGAATTGTTTTGAAGCAGTGGCTGCTTCCAGGTCTGCACAAAAATGTACACTGTGAGCATAGAACATCTCATCAGATGAGAAAACAAGGAAGCCATCAAAGATCACAAGGTGTGGCAAAATCAGCAGACGAAACAGGAGATCCTGCTTTAACAAGATGCCACTGAACACATTTGGAGTAGCTAGAGCATCAAAAAGTTCAATAACATGACATAATTCTCCATAAATATTCATGTTCAACTTATTCAAGTCATTATCTGAAAATCGTATGAAAGAATATTTCTTTCACGTAAACAAATATTTCTCCAGTTTCTTCACAAACTATATGCAGACCTCTAGTTAACGAAGAATGCCAGAAATCTAATGTAACTATTTAACAATGTTCAATTAAATTATATTTCAGTGCAATGGTCACAAAAGGCCATTAAAATTAATGCATAATAAAAGGAAAAAGATATAGAGAACTTTAGAGTGAATGTGTTAGTCTCAAAATAGCTAAACACACTAAAAATCTTCATATAAAAACTGAAAATAACGAATGCATTATATTAGATTGTATACACTATATTATTACGATGCACTATATTAGAAAGTATAAAATAACAGCCACTAATTATTCTTACCAAATAGCAAGATCAAAAATGTGAAATATTAACTTAGTTTCTTTATGAAATAAATTCTTAGACAACATTGAGGGTTGAGAGCAGGGACTTAAGAAACATAGGTGATAAACACAGTGTATGGTTGTGAACTGTTTATGCAAGAATGGGGGCAGGAGGGTGACACAGAAGAGTGGAGCTGAAAGGAGAAGCACATACATATGTACTTTATCTTCACAGTATGGTAACACAAAAGTCAGGAAATAATATTCTTTTTTAAAAAATAATATTTTTATTTCAATAAGTTTTTGGGGAACAAGTGGTGTTTTGTTACATGAATATGCTTTTTAGTGGTGATTTCTGAGATGTTGGTGCACCCACAACCTGAGCAGTGTACACTCTACCCAATGTGTAGTCTTTTATCCCTGGCCACCTCCTACCCTTTCCCCCAAGTCCTCATAGTCCAATGTACCATTCTTAGGCCTTTGCATCCTCATGGCTTAATTCCCACATATGAGTGAGAACATACGACATTTGGTTTTCCATTCCTGAGTTACTTCACTTAGAATAATAGTCTCCAATCCCATCCAGGTGTGTGTGTGTGTGTGTGTGTGTATGTGACAAAAATTCTATGTCCTTAGAGTTGGACATTTTAAAATTTACATATTAGTAGAAATGTAAATAAAATAATTGATAATCTGGACTGTAAAAAACTAAGAACTTCTCATCATTAAAAACCATAATTAAGAGGGATATAATCAGACATGAAATAGAAGAAAATACATGCACATATGTACACAACTAAAGTAGTTACCCAGAATATATAAAGATGTCCTAAAAATTAGTATTAAAAACCTTCCCAAACAAAAAATGTTTAGTAAATTAATGGTCACAAGACTCGAAGAGATGCTTTAAAAATCGTATGCTCAAATGATGATAAACATGTAGAAGAGCGCTTGGCTTCATTAATGTTAAAGTAATTAAAATTAAACTTAAATGTGTCACCTGTCAAAGAACTATAAATGAGTAGCCCAGAGCAGGATTGTTATCCTTGTATTATCACCTACAGTGTATGGGTTGCCAGAGGCCTTGATACATGGGTTAATGATATCTTCAGATGTGGTTTTAGATAGCTCATTCTGTTCAAGTGTGAAGTATAGATTTTAAGATGATACTGCTGGATGGAAGCATGTGACATCTTCCCATTGCCAGGCTGAACCCTTTTCTAAGAGTGAAAGACATCAGTCACATGGACCAGAAAACCCACAGGAAAAAAGGAAAATTATAAGACATTGATGGGTGGGTTATTTTTAATCTAATTCAAAACTCAGTGGCTATGAATGAGAACATATATTTGAAATGAGGGAGAAACAGTCATGCATACTTTTCTAGGTAAAGAACTGAAGTGTCTCTGTCTTAGTTTCATTGCTTTCAGTTTTAAGTTTCATGATTGGCACTAACTGGCTTACCTATTTCACTTCCTTTTTGTAGGATGTATGGCCTACAAAATGTATGTTTTCTTTCTGTGGATTTTTTTTTAAAACAAATTTAAATTTTTTAATTTAAATTTTTTTTTTAATTAAAAATTTTTTTTTTTAATTTTTAAAATTTTTTTTAAAATTTTGTCTTTTTTTAATTGTATGTGGGTACATAATAGATACACACACACACACACACACATATATACACATATACACACTTATGGGGTACATGAGATGTTTTGATATATGCATGCAATGTGAAATAATCCCATTATGGAGAATGGAGTATCCAGCCCCTCAAGAATTTATCCTTTGTGTTACAAAAACTCCAATTACACTCTTAATTATTTTTAAATGCACAATTATTATTGACTGTAGTCACTCTATTATGTTATCAAACAGTAGGTCTTATTTGTTCTATTTTTTTGTACCCTTAATCCACCCCCATCTCCTCTTTCTGTGAATATTTTACCAGCACTTGCTTAACCCATTTATGCCCAAAGTTGTGATTTTTTGAATTTTTGCAATCAGACCATGAGCAGTAGGATATAAATACCTCCCACATGCTTAGCATTCCAATAATGGAACACTAGGCATAAATACTAATTCTATGAGAGTCTCACTTTCTCTTTCTTCCCTTAAATTATACCTTTTCTGCTGATGAAAATGATTTAATCAGTATCAAAATAATTGATTATTTGGACTTTGTTAAAACTAAGAACTTGTCTTCATTAGTTTTAACAAAGTCCAAATAATCAATTATTTTATTTATATTTCTACTACTTTGTAACATGTTTGTCATATATTCTCTTGTAAAGATTCTTTACATTTAAATCTACAGTCAACTTGGAATTAATGGGATGATTTTTTAACTAAAATCATTAATTTTATAACCAAGGTTCAAACCAAAATAATAATAATAATAAAAGTCTCTTCTGACCATTTCTATTGTAAAATGTCAAACATTCTATTTCCTTGTAACATTGTGGCTCCAGGCTCTGTGTTTTTCCAGTTTTCTCACATTCTAAAAGGCCCTGTCCAAAGGTGCTAAAGGAGTCAGACACAGGGCACACGGAGGAACTGCACGCGTTCTGGTGTCTTTGGAGCTCAGATGAGTGTCAGGAAGTAAATAAGAGGCTCTCAAATGTTTGGCTGGAGTGGAAAGTGCAGATGAGGTGTGTAGCTGATCACCGTTGAACACAGACAATGAACGTAAAGTTCAATTTATGTCCTTACCTAAGTTGTCTTTATTATTTATTTATTTATTTATTTTTGAGATGGAGTCTTGCTCTGTTGCCCAGACTGGAGTGCAGTGGTGTAATCTTGGCTTACTGCAATCTGCGCCTCCCATGCTCAAGTGATTCTCCTGCCTCAGCCTACCAAGTAGCTGGGATTATAGGAGTGCACAATCACACCTGTTTAATTTTTGTGTATTTAGTAGAGACTGAGTTTCACCATGTTGCCCAGTCTGGTCTCGAACTCATGACCTCAGGTGATCCACCCACCTTGGTCTCCCAAAGTGCTATGATTACAGGCATGAGCCACTGTGTCCAGCCTAATTGTGGACTCTTTCTTCCCTTATATACCACTAAGTTATCCTGATTCATAGTATTTATGGTATATATTTTGTGACTTTAATACTATTTTGAGAATCATTTGAATATACTTTTATAAGCTTGTGACAGAGCAATGAATATCAGTATATCCTGGGGATATCCAAAATTACAGAATTAAGGAAGAAGTTTTTTACTTCAGACTTAAGATCAAAATGTTACAAAAAATATCTTAGAATAGTGAAGACTAAATACCATTTTATAGATAGTAGCTTTTCTGTTTCTTCAAAATTGAATCATGAATTTTTAAATTCATAGATAAAGCCATATCAATTTATGGCCTAAAGCATGCATAAAAGATAAGTAAAAATTATGCCAGCTTTTCATATTAAAAAGTCTGTATTTCAGTCTCCACAAAGGTATTTTATTTCTTGTTTTAGGTATGATTTAATTTAAATGGCAAAGTGAGACTTTTTATATGCTTCTTTTATTCCTCACACTTCGTGAAAGGAGCATTCTCTTTCATCCGTCATTTCACTGCAGTTGTTTGTTTGCTTTTTAGTGTATAGCTGGCATGTGTATACCCTCCCTTCAGAGGGATGTCAGAAACATTTTTCAAAAGAGACAAAGAAAGCATTTTTTTAAAAAAAGATATTGCTCCTAGAGAAGGTAAGTCTGAATTATTGATGGGTTCACTCATTCAAGAGTTAGCCAGGGCGACTGTGGTCCCAGCCTCTGCTGGGTCCTGCCTCGTGCACCACTGCCAGTTGTTCTCTATCCTGCCAGAAATGCCAGCCTTGTTCTCTGCTCCTCTTTCCTGCAGGGCAATTTTTGAAAGCTTGCCTGCTTACTGGTACAAAGCAATAATCCAAACAGAGCACAAAACCCAATGGAAAATTTCCATGAAGGGGTCTGGTGAGGGATTAATGCTGACTGCAGGTATGACATGGAGAGAATAAAACAGGTTTTGTTAATAAGTAGTCACAAGAATGGCAGCAGAACCTTTCTCAGAATTATTTTCCTAAGATATACGAATTAATGAAATCGTTGAGTGGTTGCACTGCAAGTTCTGTTTTTGGGTTTTGTTATTGTTGTTTGTTTCTTCACTCTCTACCAGAAAGTTAAGTAAAATATTTATAAAGACAGAGAGACAGAGAGAGAGAGAGAAAGAATGAGAAAGAGAGACAGAGTGACAGCAGTGGTTTTGGTCTGTTGAAGAAAAACATCAGCTACAACATACAACAGGATTTCCTGTAGTTGATGTCTGACTATGTCAATAGATAGATAAACGGCCTCATTAAAAACATTTTTTATAGGAAATATTTCCTGAGATTTTGGTCTATTTTTTACTCATGGATGAGGCTGAAGGTTGGGAGAGGTTAAAATGCTCTTTATCAGTTATTTTCCCAAATGCTCATTGTCATCACGTTTGTATATTTTCCTCTCCAATACTGGAGAAAGGGGCAGGGCATCACACCTCTGCATCAGAGAGTGGTGATAGAGTGACAAAGATTCTTCATTTTCTCTGATCTTATGAGGCCAAAGAAAAATATGCCACGACTAATGTTTGTGAGGTACAGTAAAATTCAATTTTATCTCACTGTATTTCCAAAAGTGCATAGAAATGGTTAACCATCTCTATTATTGTGAAATTAATCTAGTGATAACCTCTATTTCCATTTGTTTCCCTATGTTTATCTTCTCCTTACCTACCTGAAATAAAGTATCTTCAATAAATATAATATGCTTTTAAAATTTTGTTGCATATGATTTGCTATTAGTTTCTTTAGAATTTATATGTCCATGTTAATATACAAAACTGGTAAGATTCAGCCTTTTCAAGGAACTTCAATTTTGTAAATTGTCAGCTTAGCATAAAAAATATTAACCTGTAGTTTATAAAATGTACAATAAAGTATATAGAGGTAAACTGTGAATACTTCAAAATAAGATGGATTAATGCATGAATAGAGGGTTTGATAGTTATATATGCAATAAAGAAAGGAGAATAAAGTACTAATTGTAGAAATTAGTTGCTGCCTATATCAGTATTCATACATACTTCTTTAATATTTTTTATGTTTTTGTAATGAAATGTCAGAAATACTTATATTGTCTACTGAATAATGACATACTGCTTTGTCATAGATATTTAGACATGAGACACTGAATACATTTTATTAAATTGTCATAAATGAAGTACTAACTATAACCTTCTATAGTAATATTTCACCTAATAGCTGAGGACCCAGAAAGAGTATGGACTTTTTAATGACCATGTCAGAGGTGTAAAAACAGCCTCATTTTATATGGAGAATTTTTAATACCAAGCAACTTTACTCTGTATATAAATAGAAAAACTTAATTACGTGGCATTCACCATTATGAGAAAATTTTCTGAGGAGATTTTGAAGTAATGGACTTGCCTGGGGACTTATGTACTCCAATTCATAAAAATCTTCCCTGGATTTCTGGTCCCAGCCTAGTTTGGAAAAAAAAAAGGAGAAGTATTGAACTCTTGAATGGCCTCTCAATGTGCTTCAGTAAAGTTTCGTTAGTTATCTAAAAAGAGAATATTTCTCTGAAATATTTCTTCCATGACTCATCCATAAAAGATAAAGCTTTGACTACATGGAATTTTAAACTAGTATATAACTGGCTGTGATTTCCAAGGAATTTATGAATAAAAATGTGGAAAATATATATTCTGGTATCCAAAATCAGGCTTAATTAGGAAATCTTAAATTTCTAAAATGAGTTTGATGTTTATATGTTTGATTATCTCATACACACACACAAGAATTTACAAAAATATCTAAAATGGTTATCCAAAAAGTCAGTGAACACAATGACAACCTTTAAAGCAATTATCATGAATTTAAAAAAAAAGGTCTCCAACTCATGTTCTGTGAATATATAAACTATCTTTCTGAAGGGCAATGTAGTGGAAATGGTACAGCCTCTGTGCAATCTTGCAGAATGCAGAAAAGAAATATGTTGACTTCAGGAGTTCTTTGTGTTGTGAGATGCCCACCAACAAGTTGCATTGCCATTGCTATGGGCTTTCAAGAGAAATGTCACTCCTCACAGCAAGTGATGAGATTTGACATATGGCATCAAAGCATCATTAAAACTACACCTGCTGCAGAAGAGGCTGTGTCTTTCAAGAGATTTTCAAGCAGAAAAGGTTACATTGAAAATCCAAAAGACTAAGACTTATTTCTTATCTTTGCAGACCATTAAATGCTCTAAAAGAAAAAAAGTAAATCGCACAAACATGTAATGGAAAAGGCTACTTTTGCAACAGATTGTTTAAACTTTTTTTTTTACATATTTATGGGATTCAGGATTATATTTCTATACATGTATATAATGTGAAATGATAAAGTCATGATAATTTGGATATTTATCACCTGAAACATTTATCATTCTTTGTATTGGGAGCATTTAGAATACTCTCTTCCAGGTATTTGAAAATATAAAAGTTAAAAAGCTTCTGTACTGCAAAGGAAACAACAAAGTGAAGAAACAATCCACAAAATGGGAGAAAATATTTGCAAACTACCCATCTGAGAAGGGTTTGACAATCAGAATATATAAAGAGCTCAAATGACACTACGCTATAGAAAAAAAGTGAATCATGCGATTAAAAAATGGGCAGATGATCTTAATAGACATTTCTCAAAAGAAGACATACAAATGGCAAACAGGCATATGAAAATGTGCTACACGTCCTTGATCATCAGAGAAATGCAAATCAAAATTACAATGACATATCGTCTCTCCTCAGTTTAAATGGCTTTTATCCAAAAGACAGACAATAACAAATGCTGATGAGCATGTGGATGCTACGACTACCACCGTGGAGAACAGTTTGGAAGCTCCTCAGAAAACTAAAAATTAAGCTACTATATGATCCAGCAATCCCACTGCTGGGTATACACTCAAAGGAAATCAGTATATTGAAGAGATATATGCACTCTCATGTTTGTTGCAGCTCTGTTCACAACAGCCAGATTTTGGAAGCAACCTCAGTGTCCATCAACAGATGAATGGTTACAAAAATTTGGCACTTATACGCAATGGAGTGCTATTCACCATACAGAGGAATGAGATTCGATCATTTGCAACAACATGGATGGAACTGGAGGCTGTTATGTTAAGTGACATAAGCCAGGCATAAAAAGACAAATATCACATGTTCTTACTAATTTGTGCGATCTAAAAACTGAAACAATTGAACTCATGGAGGTAGAGAGTAGAAGAATGGTTACCAGAGTCTGGGCAGATAGTGGTGGAGGTAGGTGGGGGAAAGTAGAGGATAGATTGGGATGGTTATTGGGGACAAAAGTAGTTAGAGTCAATGAATAAGGCCTAGTATTTGCTGGCACAACAGCGTTACTATAGTCAATAATAATTTAACTATACGTTTAAAAGTAATTAAAAGAGTAGAATTAGATTGTTTGCAACACAGAAGAGAAATGCTGCAGAGAGTGAATACCCCATTCTCCATGATTACTACTCACTGCATGCCTGCATCAAAGCATCTCACATACCCCATAGATATCTGCACTTACTATGTACTCATGAAAAATAAAATTAAAAAAATAAAATGTACATTAAATTGTTATTAACCATATTTACCATATAGTTAATATGCTATAGAAGGCTGGAATGTATCCTTCATATCTAGTTGTAACGTTGTATGCATTAACTAACCTCTCCTTATTCCTGTGCCCCTCTTTCCAGTCTATAATAACCACAATTCTACCTTCTATTTCTATGAGCTCAACAATTTTGTTTCCCCCATATGAGAGAGCACATACAGTATTTGTTTTTCTGTGCTTGACCTAGTTCACTTAACATAACGTTTTCTGGCTTATGCATATGCCCAACATGATAGTAGGATTTCATTATTTATGAGGGAATAGTATTTAACACTGTGTACATACCACGTTTTCTTTATCTATTCATCTGTTGATGGATACTTTGTTTGATTCTATATCTTGGCTATTGTCAATAGTGCTGCAATAAATATGGGCCTGCAGGTATCTCTTTAATATACTGAATTCCTCTTTTGTGTTTTTTTTTGAGATGGAGTCTCTCTCTGTCGCCCAGGCTGGAGTGCAATGACATGATCTTGGCTCACTGCAGCCTCCACTTCCCAAGCTCAAGTGATTCACCCACCTTAGCCTCCCAAGTAGCCGGGATTACAGGCGTGTGCCACCATGCCAGACTAATTTTTGTGTTTTTGGTAGAGACAGGGTTTTGCCATGTTGGCCAGGCTAGTCTCAAACTCCTGACCTCAAGTGATCTGCCTGCCTTAGCCTCCCACAGTGCTGGGGTTACAGGTGTGAGCCACTGCCCCCGGCCATGAATTCTTCTTCTTTGAATGTATACCCAGTAGTGGGAGAAACCCAGCATACTTATTTTTTTAGCTTTATGAATGTGATCCTTTCTTTTGCATCACTAAAACATGCAGTAAAACCTCATAAAACTTATTCCCAACTATGATTTCTGTGAGAAAGATTTCATCTTGAAACAGCATTCAAGGGCCTGAAAATGTCATGTTTATGCTATTTGGGCAAAATCTACATTTTCTACATTTTAGGAGCTTTTAACCTGTGTTCCACTGTGTTCTATATCATGCTTCTAATTATGGAAATAAAGGCAGTATAATTTATTGGTAACTATATGACAATGGTTTATGTGTTTTATCTTCCATTAGACTCCTACATAGTAATATATATAGATAAAGAAACTTTGTCAGAGTGGTTAAATAATTTCTTCAGTCTCATACACCTAAAGGGGTAGAGAGGGAACTTATGTCTAGGTTTGCCAGATGCACAGAGCTTATTCTTGTTACTCTGTGCTATGTTATTTAGCTTGCTCAAGATTAGACTATGTGTATCAGATAAAGGAAATTAAGTATTGGTCTTTAAGCTCAAATATCTTAAAATACAGTTTGCAGATAAGGCATATTCAAAAAGAAAAGGAGAAGCATAGTTGAGTGTTATGCATTAAATAACTACCATTGACAATATGCACTGCCTCTGTCAAATGGAGAGACAGCATGAGAATGGGTTACTCAGGAAAGGCTCTTAGCAGAGGGTACTTGATATAGAGTTAGAATAGAAAAGATTTAAGTGAAAAGCTTACGGGACACAATAGTAATGAAAATACCGTGAACAACATACATGGACATTTTCACTTTCAATATAAGCAGTTCACTGAGCTCCCGAGATGGCTTCTGTCTCTGCTATCCATGGACCAAAATATAATTAATCTTTCTCTATGTTGCCGGTGTGGCAAATTATCATAATATCAATCTCTCTGCATGGAGAAAACACATAATGTATAGAGACAATAAATATTGTCATAGTAAAATTGTTATATCATTATCAAGCTTTCACTATTGTTAACTATGCTTTGACTGTGACTGTTCCAAAATTCAGGTGTTGCCAATGTAATTGTATTAACAGGTGGGGTGTTTAAGAGGTGACTAGGCTAAGATGCTCCTTCCCTTCTGAATGGAATTTAGGTCTCTATGAAAGAGGCTTTATACAATGTTAGACTAGTTTGCCTTTCTGCCATCGGGCATGTGAGGACACAGTGTTCCTTCTGCCAGGTGAGAATTCATTGTTAAATGTGGCATCTTGGAAGCAGAGAAGAGACCCTCACCCAACAACTGAACCTGCCGTGATCTTGATTTTGGACTTGACAGACTCCAGAATAGAAATAAATAGATTTAAAAAAAAATACATTTACCCAGTCTATAGTATTTTGCTGCAGCAGCATAAATGGACGTAGTTAGAAAATATATATATCAGTAAGGGAAAAACATATTTTCTACAGATAAAAATTAATATAATTATTTCATGTGAAATCAGATTTAAATCTTCTACATCTTAGGAAGAATGAAGGATGCTTTTAAATAATGGCCGAAAGAGTAAGTGGCAGACTGTGGAGAGAAGAGGTAAATTGAAATATCAACTCAGTTGAAACCTCTACCCCAATTCTATACTTCAGAGCATATATGGAGAAAATACTATCATTGGTTCATTGAAGTAGGGTTATTTGAGGATACACGCAGTTCAAACTCTGTATTCCATCGTTTAAACATATGTCTGGAGTGCTTGCTATGTGCAGATAATGTGCTAAGTACTAGACACAAAATGATGAGTGAAAATAGCCACATTCCCTGCTCACTACATGCAAATGTAGGTGGAAGACAGAAATGAAATGTTAAAATTTTGCAAACAAATGCAAAATTTAAAACTGTGAAAAGTTGTTGGAAGCATTACAAAAGAAAATCAGAGAGGGACCTGATTTAGTGTGGGTCAGATTTGATTTAAATTAAAATTCAAGAGAGATGACACTAAAGAGAGAAAACACATGAAGGCGCTGATTTATAATAGAGAAATGGACATTTAAGGTAATTGAAGAGCATCCTTGTGGGAGTAGAAGAGGTGATGGAGAGGGAAGCATTTTACAGCTCCAGAGGCCAGCGGGGCCAGGTTGTATGCTTCATCAGACAGGTTAAAAATGATGTAATTACATTGGCATAATAGATGGATTTTGAATAGACGGTTAATATAATCAGATTTTGCTTTCATTTATTTATTCATATTTTTCACATTTTTTTAAAGAAATCACTCTGGCTCAAGTATGGAGAATGGATTGGTGGGTGGCCAAAGGCTAATTGTGACACACATGGTGAGATGTGAGGGCTGATTGGGTTGAAGGGAATGGTGGATGAGCAGAAGTCTTGGGTTCAAGAGATAAACACAAGAGCTTCTGCTCTCTGGAAAAAAGACGAAGAGCAGACACTTCTACCTCCCTCTTTCAGTGAGGGGGAAGGACAGGACCTGAGACAGATAATATGGAAAATCCTGAGGAGGTAGAAGTGAGTGAGCCTCTGAGGGAAGAAGGAAGCTTGGGTAGAGAAGGTTCACTGCTCTGGGCGTGGAGGGTTTTGAGCAGAGTGCTTGCTCAGGTAGTGTTTCTATTTCTTCTCCTTCACAGTGACTAGTTGGAACTTTGTTCAATCAGCAATGAGTAGAGAAAAGAGCAGAGTGCATACCCATGAGGGCGCCAGTGCCTGCAAGAGACGTGGTAGCAATGCAGGCACGCAGAGGCCCTTAATGGCTTCCTCCTGTCTCCTGACTGACAGGCCTGGCAAGGAAAGTAAAGGTTGTTAAAGGTCAGTGCCTAGGACAATGCAAGAGGGGAGGAGAGATTTTTCTAGTTGCAGTATCCCCTGTGACTGAGGACTGAAATCAAGAACCATCAAAGTCAGGCTGTGGCACCATAGGAGCCACTGCCTGAAACACCAGCTCTCTGCCCTTAATTCATAAAGATTGACAGAGTGAAACATTAAGATTTGCCCTTCCCCATATCCTCAGCCCCTGTCACCACCTTTGCGAATATGTAAACAACTAATATAGCTATTCCTGAAAGGAAAAACTAAGCAATGTGTTCTAGTATTTGAAAAGTAGACGGTAAATATTTTATAACAAATAAATAACGTACACTAGATTAAAATAAAATATAATGAATTTATTAAGATTTTTAAATAAGCCTCTAATACCTAAGATACAATGTAGGCTATGTTAACGAAAAGTGAATACAAATATTTCTCTTTTTTAAAAAGAACCAAATACAAATAGCATGTATTCATTAAATAATTAAATTGATGTGGTAACAGAAAATACAGAGCCAGAGACTATGTTTGGGGATGTATCTCACATGTCATCAGAGAGAAATAAGTGAAATTATAAAAGAAAAAAACAGTTATAAAGCCTAGAATTGTGAACATTAGCATCTAAAAATAGGAGTTCCAGAATTAAAAGAAAACGTATGGAGGCAATATTTGAAAAAATAATAATTGCCATAATTAGACAAATAGAGACTTCAGCAGCAAAAAACACAGGACTCTAAAAAAGTAGACAACAAACTGAAAAGAAGAAAGAGAACACTAGCAACAGAAAAATATGTTCAAAGAGTAGAAAGAATCATATAACCTCAATTTTTTAGCTCTGAGTCTGGCATTAAGCAGACAATAGTAGCATTTACAGTAAGAAAGAACTTTGAAACCAGATATTCATGTCCACCAAATTATATCTAGAAATGTCAGAATGAAATAATATATTTTCAAAGTCACAGGAAATTTATCCCACAAAGACATACCTGAAAAATACTCCTGGGCAAAACGCTAATGAGCTCAATTATCTACTCAAGATCTGAGAAAATAATCCAGAGCTAGCTAAACATATAAAGAGATAACATGAACTATTCTTGACAAATTTCTGTCAGTTTTAAATTATATACAAATTCTTCAAAATCACGTACTGTGAAATAATTGCATGTAAACATTTAAAAAATCTCTACTAAAGGGTATAAACGAAATTATAAATAAATAGAGAAACATGGCTTGGTCATGATTGGCAAAATTTTATGTTTTAAATTTAATTTAAATTTATTACTGTTACTTTCTTTTAACGACTGTCTAAACGTAAGGCATTTAAAATATTTTTGGCAGAATATTTTGAAATAATAAAATAATTTAAAGATTTATTTAAAAAGTAAATGACACTGAATGGTCAGGGCTGTTTCAAAAATAAAGTTTAAAATTGATGACATATATAATCACTGATTGTAAAGTATGGTAACTAAAATACTTTTTAATGATACAGTAGCAGATCTGGAAATTAAATATATGACAGAAATGGCACCACAAGTCAAGAGAGAACAAGCAGCTTGCTGGTGTTTGGTGTTAAAAATGAGATAAAATTTGGAAACCAATTGGAAATTTATTCCACGTAGATTGAATTATGAAAGATGAATAAAATTTTAAATTCTGTAGAAACCTATTTCTGTGGTTTTGTGATAGAAAATAATGCCTACTAATATTGAGCAACATTTTGTATCTATTTCTTCTTTAATAGTATTTTTTTTTTATTAAAATGAAGGTGCCTTGGATAAATTTCCAGATGACAGGTTTTTATCATGTCTAAAGCTAATGAGAAACTTTTACCTGTTATGTATGAGATTTTAAAAAATGTGTAAAAAGTGCAAATAAAAATTCACAGATGAGGAATTATACTGTTTGTTTTAATCAGACAGGTTAAAATAAAACACTTTATAGTCATCAGAATGACAAACGTGTAAGTTGAATAAAACAGAATATTGATAAGCATGTGGAAAAATAGGTACCTTATGCACTTCTAGTAAAAGAGTGAACCCACATGGACATTTTATAGGACAATTTTGAGGAAGATAGTTAAATTAAATGTGCCCATACTGTCCCACCTATTAAATCCCATCTGGCACATTGATCCATGAAAAACTCTTCCACAGATCCAAAATATGTATGTATCAGGATGAGCATAAGAATAGTCTTGGAAAGCAAAGAGTTGCTAGTAACTTATTTGTCCATTACTGGAAAAATGAATAAAGCAATGAGGCAGACACATTCTGAGGAAGCAAGAAATTAACAGAGAAATATAACAACTCTTAAAAGAGGTTCAGTTAAAAGAAGAAACAAGATAACAATTATACCTCTAAATATTTTATTGAACTTGCACAAAAATTATTTTAAAATTCCAATATACAAAATTTCAAAGGATATGTATTAAATACACTAAAATAACTGACAACCATGATGGCATCCAGCAAATGGAATTAGAGATAAAGATAAAAATAAATAAAACACAACACTTGAGGGACTTTGTATGGGCCAGTGATCACAGTGTATCACAAATTCGGAACAGAATGATTATGTGATATTTAAAAAGAACAAAAATGCTTCCACATTTTCACAGCGAAGCTTAGATATGTAAAGTGAGAGAAGCAAGGAAAAGAGACATTTTATTCATTTATTTATTTTCATTTTTCATTTTTGAGACAGAGTCTCACTCTGTTGCCTAGTTTGGAGTGTAGTCGTGTGATCTCGGCTCACTACAGCCTCTGCCTCCCAGGTTCAAGCAATTCTCCTGTCTCAGCCTCCCAACCAGGTAGGACTAGAGATACACACCACCATGTCCAGTTAACTTTTGTATTTTTTAGGTGGGGTTTCACCATGTTGGCCAGGCTGGTCTTGAACTCCTGACCTCAAGTAACCCACCCACCTCGGCCTCCCAAAATACTGGAATTACAGGCATGAGCCACCGTGCCTGGCCAAGAGGAATTTTTAATAGAGAATATCCTGCTGTCTCTGAGGCTGCTCAGAAATTGATTAAGATCAGGGCTGATCAGGAACCAGATAATTTATAAACATGAGAACTATCAGTTAAATTAGCAAGATCAATCTCCATGAATTTATGAGGTTTGGTTATTTTTGGAATAGTCTGAGGAACACTGGGAAAATAGGCAAGCTTTTGTGAAGTGCCGATGGGAAGGAGAAGACCCATATTTTAGTGATAAAAGTTCCTGTTACCTGGAATTTGTTTTTATTTGTAACAAATGCTCATAAGAGTGTAAGGTGGTGAAATGGATGGGAATTTCAGAAACAAAGCATCAGCATGTGCAATAGTTCTGTGGAGAAATTTAAGATAAAAACGTAGAAAGCCACAGTGGTAGGACAATGAGGAGAAAGAAGCATAACGAAACAGTACGAAGCTCAAGTCAGATGACTGTGGTCCTGGCATTTCTACTAAAGTGCTTCATTATTACAACACAGGGAAATGTATGTTGTATTGGTATTCATTTTGATTGTTGAACTCGATTGCCGTCACTCTTGTGACCATCGTCAATACAAAAAGGCCATAGTATAACCAACATCAAGTCTCAAAATAATGGAAATAAAATAAAAAGTCAGAGATTTAGTCTAACTAACAGAAGCATAGAGGAAATCTCAATAAAAGTATTCAAATTGTCTTTAAAGGGATAGAGTACGTTGCGAGCCTAGGGAATTGAGCCAAAAATTAATTGAAAACACTAACTTATCTAATAAAAAATGCAAATAGAATTTTTTCCAAAAGAGAAATCATTACAAAAGTATAATTTACAGAGCCAACATTGGTAGCACTGTGGAAGAAAATATTTTGGGATAAAGACTTGCTTTGTCTGGTTGCAGAGATTAATTCATCTTTATTGGAGTCAGATACATTTGTATCTTATAACTTAATCCCTGTAAATATTTGAATTGTAGCCTACTCCTCCCACTGGCCCATTTTATGTTTAAAGTCATTAAAGAGAACTCTGATAATTTGCCTCATATGTAGATGTTAGAGAGAGAATGTGCTGGACAAATAGGATGGCTGGTTTATTGTTAGGTCTATTTATCTTTGTAACAGATTGAAAGGCATTTTTAATTTAGACATCAATCTTGAGTCTTGGCTAATGTGACTCTCTCCTTAAGAAACAGGGCTATAGTGCAGATGCTGACTCAATCAAGTTTCTCAGCTCTCTGGGATAAGGCCAGACTGTGACTCCCAGCAAATAAATTTGGGTAATTGCCTTATGGCAGATCTCCTGGGAGACAGTCATCACTTTTTTCCTCACCTCTCTCACTTGACATCCACTGGCATTGGAGTATGCAGCACATTTTCTCATCTTCAAGAGCTCTTACAAGAATTAATGACAGAGCCATAATTGTGGAACAAATATTTATTCTGAATAGGCTATTCACCTAAAATATTACAGTCAACATCATTTAGAAGAGTAACTAAAAGAAAATAAAGTTTAACTTGATTAATCTCATACATTAATTTTTCTACTGGAAAAGAACAACACAGTTTTGATTTCACTAATATTTTTTATCAGGAAGAAATATATTCGTCAATTAGGCTCCTAGCCAAAATGGAGTAATAGAAACTGGATTTACTCTTCTGCTTGAAACAATTTAAGACAAAAAAACATATAAAATGTATAAAACAACGGTATGCAACACACTGGACACAGTGACCCCTAGAAGCAGACAATCAAAAAAAGTAAGTCCTAGAATTGCCACAGTTACTGCTTTGAGAGTTTCCTTGTTTGGGGGCAAAGAGAGTGTATTAGTTTTCTGTGGCTGCTGGAATCATTCCCACAAAATAAATGGCTTAAAAGAACTTAAATTTATCTTGGATTTCAGTGTGTTAAAAGTTCAACCTGGCTCTTAGAGCTATAATCAAGATGTCAGCACATCTGCATTACTTTCTGGAGGTCTCTCTAGAAAGTTTCTTTCCCTGCCTTTCCCAGCTTCCTCGGCCTTCTCACATTTCTTGGCTTGTGCTCCTTTGATCTTTGAAAATTGCAACTGTGGGTCCAGTCATTCCCACACTGCATCACTGTGACCTTCTTTTCTGCCTGTTTGTCCTTTTATGAAGGCTTTTGAAATTACGTGAGTTCCACTCAGAAAAATCTGGATATTCTCACCCTCATAAGGTCAGATGTTCAGGAATCTTATTTCCATCTACAACTCTGATTCACATTTGCTGTGTATTGTAACGTATTCACAGGATTTATAGATTACAACATGGGCATCTCTAGAGGGCATCATTATTCTGCCTACAGCAGAGAGAAAACACAAGGAGAGGCTTCAACCTCTGCAAGTTAAGGAGGTGTAAACTGAGAGTCCAAGGAGAACGAAGTATCTTAGAGTTCATAGGATAGATGATGTATGGGAGAAAACCACAGGGAAAGAATTTTGGATGTCAGCAGAGAGCTTCCCTTAGCTATTACTCTGATTAATACATGTGAGTAAACTGCAGGGTGCTGGAGAAAGAGCTACTCTAAAGTGTGAGTCCTGACATTTACCACAGAAAACCTGGGGCAAGAAACATTGCCTAATCAGACTATCTGAAAAGTAAGACTTAAAATACTTGGAGAATTTGTTAGAGTACACACAAGGGTTTTGTCCTCAATAATGGAGAATAATTAGCCTTCTATTGACAAGTACTCAGATTCCATCTCAAAAGCAAGACCTAGAAATATTTTACAGTTTTGATATGGTTAGGCTTTGTGTCCCCACTCAAATCTCATTTTTAATTGTAGTTCCCATAATCCCCATGTGTTGTGGGAAGGGCCCTGTGGGAGGCAATTGAATCATGGAGGTGGTTTCTGACATGCTGTTGATAGTGAGTGAGTTCTCATGAGATATGATGGTTTTATAAGGGGCTTCCCCATTTGCCTGGCACTCATTTCCCTCTCCTGCTGCCATGTGAAGAAGGATGTTTTTGCTTCCCCTTCTGCCATGATTATAAGTTTCCTGAGGAATCCCCAGCCATGCAGATCTGTGAGTCAATTAAATGTTTCTTTGATAAATTATGTAGTCTTGGGTATGTCCTTATAGCAGTGTGAGAATGAACTAATACAAGTATCTTTTTTTTTTTTTTTTTTTTTTTCAGAGACAGGATCTTTCTCACTCTCTCACCCAGGCTGGAGTGCAGTGGTGGGATCTCAGTTCACTATAGCCTCTGCCTCCTGGGTTTGAGTGATACTCCTGCCTCAGCCACCTGAGTAGTTGTGACTACAGGCATGTGCCACCACACCAGGCTAATTTTTGTATTTTTTGTAGAGATGCTGCCCAGGCTGGTCTTGACCTCCTGAGCTCAAGCGATCCTCCCACCTCAGCCAACCAAGGTACTGGGACTACAGGCCTGATCCACCATGCCTAGCTCAATATCATACAGTTTCTAATTAATTCCACACTAATTAAGGTCAAATGTGTTTACAGACACATAAAAACATCTAGGACTCAATAAAGTAATATTCAAAATGTATGATATTTTATCATGTATTAAACTACAGTGGGTAGAACAGAAAAAAACTACAATGGGTAAGATTAAAAAATGTAATGGATATTATTGATGTCAGATTAGATGTACAAAAAGAAAAGATTAATGAGCTTGGAAACATAGCAATAGAAACTTCCAAATGAAATACAGAAAGAAAAGATTGCAAAAAATGAACAGAGCCTCAGTGAATATTAGATAACTTCAAACAGGCTAATACACATTGAATTGCATTCTCAGAAAAAGGGTGGTGTAAAAAATATTGGGAGAAAGAATGGCTCAAATTTTCCAACTTTGATACAAATTATAAACTTGTATAACATAAACACTCAGTGAGCCCCAAGCAAATGAAAATGGAAGAAAATTATACCAAAGCAAATCAAAATTAAATTGGTGCCAACTGATAAAGATAAGCTTAAAAGCAGATATAGGAAAGGAACAGGAGAGACAAAGTTATAAAGTGATCAGTTTTTCTTGTTTGTTTGCTTGCTTACATTTGGTATCAAAGTGACGAAGAGGTAGTGAAGTAATATCTTTAAAGCATTAAGAAAAAATGCCTAGAATATTATACTTAATAAAAATGTATTTTGCAAACAATGATGAAATAATAACATATTTATACACACTTAAAGAGTAAATCACCAGCAACCCACTTGAAAAGAAGTGCTAGAGAAAGTCCTATAAACAGAAGGAAAATCATAGCAGATAAAATATGTATCTATCACAGCAATGAAGAATATAAAAAATGGTCAAATGTAGGAATAAATATATATTGTTTCTTATTATTCAGATATCTTTAAAAGGTAACTGACTGCTTAAACAAAAATCATATTTTAATCTAGTATGTGTTTTATAATGTATATAAAAGTAAAACGTATGACAACAATGAGATAAAATCTGGGGTGGAAAAAATGATGTGTTCTGTAAAATTCTCACACAATCCACAAGTAGTATAAACATTTGAATACAGACTGTGATTAGTTAAAAATAGCTACTTTAGCTACATATCTACCATCTGATCTTCAACAGAACTGACAAAAACAAGCAATGAGGAAAGGATTCTCTATTTAGTAAATAGTGCTTGGAAAATTGGCTAGCCGTCCACAGAAAATTGAAACTGGACCCCTTCTTTACACCCACAAAAACTAACTATAGATGGATTAAAGACTTAAGTGTAAAACCCAAAATGGTAAGATGAAAAATCTAGGCAATACCATTCAGGACATAGGCACAGGCAAAGATTTCATAACGAAATCACCAAAAGCAGCTGCAACAAAAGCAAATATGGAGAGATGGGATCTAACTAAACCAAAGAACTCTCCACAGCAAAAGAAGCTATCATCAGAGTGAACAGACAACCTACAGAATGGGAGAAATTTTTTGCAATCTATCTATCTGACAAAGGTCTGATATCCAGAATCTACAAGGAACATAAGCAAATTCATAAGAAAAAACAAACCAACCCATTAAAAAGTATGCAAAGAGCATGAACAGACACGTCTCAAAAGAAAACATTTGTGCGACCAACAAACACATGAAAAAAAGCTTAACATCACTGATCATAAGAGAAATGGAAATCAAAACCGCAATAAGATACCATCTCATGCCAGCCAGAATGGCCATTATTAAAAAGTCAAGAAACAACAGATGCTGGCAAGGTGGTGGAGAAATAGGAACACTTTTACATTGCTGGTGGGAACGTAAATTAATTTGATCATTATGGAAGACCGTGTGGTGATTCCTCAAAGATCTAGAACAAGAAATACCATTTGACCCGGCAATCTCATTACTAGGTATATACCCAAAGGAATATAAATCATTCTATTACAGAGATACATGCACACATATGTTCATTGCAGCAAAGACTTGCAATCAACTCAAATGCCCATCAATGATAAACTGGGTAAAGAAAATGTGGTACATATATACCATGGAATACTATGCAGCCATAAGAAAAAAATGAGTCATGTTCTTTGCAAGGACATGGATGAAGCTGGAAGCCATTACCCTCAGCAAACTGAAGCAGGAACAGAAAACAAAACACTACATGTTCTCACTTATAAGTGGGAGTGGAACAATGAGAACACATATACAGAGGAAGGGTAACAACACACGCTGGGGCCTGTTGGGGGGGTAGGGTTGGGGGAGGGAATGCATTAGGAAAAATAGCTAATGCTTGTTGGGCTTAATACCTAGGTGATGGGTTTATAGGTACATCAAATCATCAGGGTACACATTTACTATGTTACAGACCTACACATCCTGCACATGTACCCCATAACCTGAAATAAAAATAAATTTTTCTTTAAAAATGCTACTTTAACCTTTGCCTGGAGAGAAAATATATGATAATAGGTTACTATTTTATTGTGAATTAATAAATTTAATTTCACTTTTAAAATAATGAATTTTTTTTCTATCTCTAAGAAGTTCATTTTTATTAGGTGGTACCACCATGGAAGCAAATTTATCAAGGCAACAGATGCTCAACTTGTGAGACATCCGTTTGACAGCCTACTGTTATTTCTCTCAGGTAGCTTTGCAGTTTGCACTACCTTTCTTCCTCTTGCCTTTTTCCTCCTTATTCATGTTATTATTCCTATTTGTTATTTATAGCACATCTGCATTGGTATATAATCAACATATGGACAGGTCTTTGTCTATTTTATTTACTGCTATATCCCACCTATGATAATGCCTGGCTTATATTAGTTATTCAACAGATATTTGCATTATCTTTTAAGCCCACATTTTATTATTACCGAGTAATAGCTTATTAAATGCTTTGCTTCTTCAAAAATTGATCTCTGAATAACCTTGGAAAACATAGAAATCAGCCTGATTAACATCAGTTACTTTTTCTTTTTTCAGTGGCATAACCTGTTGCTGTCTATGCCTACATCTCTTCATTGAGGTGTAATTCACAATAAAGCTATTTCTCTCTTATTTATGATGATGAGATGTGGGAAAAGAGTTTTCCATTTTTTTGCAGAAATGTGTATAATCATTCCAAGAGATTGTTTAATCAGAATTCAGCTGACAGCACCAGGTTTGTGAATGATGTAAATCACCCTATGTCCAGGTTAGCTGCCTCTCTCCTTTACAGCTTTTTTACCAAAATCTTTCAAATGGTGCTTATGGAAGCTGCTTCTTTTTTCTGAAGCTTCCTTCTCTTCTCTTTCCATGGTTCCTTTACTTTTGCTTTTGTTGAGGCTCCTTTTTTGACCTGAAAGCAGGAATCATCAGTGGATCAAGAATTTTTCTTTTAAATGTCAAGTCCAATCCCTCTATAGAAAGGAGGTATGATATATAATTCAAAATAGATGGAAGAGAGTAGTTCAATAAATTCCCCATTTCTGGGTAATAACTACTTTCTTCCATAATATGGTAATACACGCATTTCTAATTTTTAAAATATCATTTTTAATAATTTCAATGTAAAAGTGGTATGTCCATTGTTTCTCTGATGCTTTTTTTTTTTTTTTTTTTTTTGCTGAAAACCACTTGTCCTACATTATTCTCTGAATAAAATCACAAAGTCTTTGCCAACCAAAGTTTCATAATCTTGGATTTGTCCTGGTTGTGGGGGTAAAGTTAGAGGTAAGCTGCAGAAACAAAGATAATCTTATGAGCCCTTTAATCATCTCCAGTCTATTATTTCAAATCTCTTTATAAGCCTCATTGGCAATCATTTTTACTTGGTTTCACAAAAGAGATTTTCTTCCATTTCCCACTTATGTATAATTAATTTATACCTTTTCATAAAGCTTCTCAAATATATTTTATTAGGAGTTATTTTTTTTCTATTTCACATTTACTTTTATTATTTCCTTCAAATCCCAAATGCATTTGTCCTTCCAGAAGGCTCCTGAATACTCTGTCCTCCTTAGTAGTCTGTCCTTTTTGTAACCAACCCCCCATTATAGTCTCTTTACAAGAGTTTCTTTGTATTGATTTGTTTTCTTGTGTACTTGATTGATCCATTAGTTTAACTGCTTATTTCAAACGACAAGATTATCAGTTCAGATAACGTGTTCTTTAACGTGTTTCTTTTTTCTGGAATCTTACCTTGTTCTCTTAACCATGCCTAGCATTTGTCAGAAGAGGTACTGGAAGAGAGAGTGAGACTCAATTAAAGTATTCACATTATCACAAAAGAAAAGAAAAGAAAACATATAATTTAAGTTGTAGTTACTATACATAATATATAATGCATTTCAGTTCAATAAACACATATTTCTCTGAATGTATCCTGATAAGACATATTATTATGCATTTAAAGTTCTTTCAATGTAAAAATAATGGATTCAAACAGCATGGATATAATGCCTCTATCTCAATCATGGTAGATATTTCATTTTAATGTAATTTCTTTTCCTTCAAGATACTGCAATTGAAAATAAAATAAGTGGGTGACAGGTGTTTCTCTCTTGCTCCTCCAATGTTCCTTTGCCATTCCAGCTGAGCAATCTCATAAAAATGTCAGCTCTCCACTGGCAAAGCATGCTGCACCTGCCTGCCATGTGCTTAGTGACTACTAACATTTATATGTCGCTGTATTCCAAGTCAAATAAATTGATAAAATGCAACTCAAAAATGCACCACATTGCATCGCTAATGCTTTTTAGTTAGAAATGTTTTCTTTCTCAGTCTTAATGCAAAAAGGCCATTTCTTATTCTATTCAGTGAAAACAAGACCACTTCAATATTTAATTTGGAAAATGATACTAAAAATATTAAAATAAAATATATGCACTTAAACAGACAACCCAAGAGTCTTTAGCTACTTTAGCATTGTGTACTACCGCCACAGAATATACTAAACCTGGTAAGATTTGATTCTCTACTAAGGCTTCTACAAGTTAATAATCTGTCAGTTCATTCCATTTCCATTAGAGCTAGCCTGGGCAGTAGAACAAGAATCCTGTTCTCTCTCCCTCTTTTTCTTCCTCTTTCT
>CAUYLG010076452.1:0-53949 GCA_963573385.1 Cacajao melanocephalus
ACCCACCCACTCACCCACCAATCCATCCATCCATCCATCCATCCATCCACCCACCCACCAATACATCCACCCACCCACCAATCCATCCATCTATCCACCCACCCATCCATCTATCCACCCACTCACTCATGCATCCACCCACCCATCCAAACATCCACCCATCCATCCATCCATCCATCCATCCATCCATCCATTCACCCATCCACCTACCCATCCATCCACTCATGCATGCATCCATCAATCCATCCATCCATCCACCCACTCACTCATGCATCCACCCACTCACCCATCCACCCACTCACTCATGCATCCACCCACCCACCCATCCATCCATTCATGCATCCACCCACCCACCCATCCATCCATTCATGCATCCATCCATCCATCCATCCATTCATCCATCTACCCATCCATCCATCCATCCATCCATCCATCCATCCATCCATCCATCTACCCACTTACTCACTCATGCATCCATCCACCCATCCACCCATTCATGCATCCATCCATCCATCCACCTACTCACTCATGCATCCACCCACTCACCCATCCACCCACTCACTCACTCATGCATCTAACCACCCATCCGTCCATTCATGCATCCACCCACCCACACATCCACCCATTCATGCATCCATCCACCCACCCACCCATTCATCCATTCATGCATCCATCCATCCATCTACCCACTTGCTCATGTATCCACCTACTCACCCATTCATCCACTCACTCATGCATCCACCCATCCACCCACTCACCCATCCATCTGTCCAACCATCCATCCGCCCACCCATTTATCTACCCAGCTATCTACCCACCCATCCATTCACCTATCCATCCACCCACCCATCCACTCATCCATCTATCCATCCATTTATCCATCTATCTGTCTATCCATCCACTCAACATCCATTCACCTAATGGTTCTGTTTCTCTGGAAAACCCTGGTTGATACACTTTCCTAGCTAAGGAGCAAAATGCCTGTCTGTACTAGGAAGTTGGGGGCACGTAAGAGGAGTTAGAAATTCATTTTCAGTCTGGGCACAGTGGCTCATAACTGAAATTTCAGCACTTTGGGAGGCTGAGACAGGAGGATCACATGAGCCCAGGAATTTGAGACCAGCCAGGGCAATATGGTAAGACCCTGTCTCTACAAAAAGTAAAAAATTAGCTGGATGTGGTGGCACATGCCTGTAGTCCCAGCTACTCAAGAGGCTGAGGTGGGAGGATCACCTGAACTCAGGAGGTTGAGGCTGTGGTGAGTTGTGATTGCACCACTGCACTCCAGCCTAGGTGACACAGATCCTGTCTGAAAAAAAAAATTCATTTTCAACACCGTAATTAGCTCAGAAGACAGCGTACTGCAGTGGCTCTCAGCAACACCTTAGCTTGAATCTCAGCTCTGCCTCTTAGGGGCTCTGTGTGCTGATTCCCACTCTGCCTGTTGTCACGACCTGATTCGTCTGACCCTCTTCCATGGGATACCCCTTCCACGGAGGAAGAGGATGACCACAGCTTCTCTATACTCCTCCGTACTTACTCACACTAACTGAGCACCTACTATGTGCTGCATGCCACCTTTCACCATTGCGGGGCTGGGCATCCTGCGCCCCTCAGCTGTGCCCTGTTGGCGAGTGTTGATCACATCTGCACACATCCTGCTCCACTAATCATGGCCGCTCCATCCACCCTTGAAACCAAGGGGCTAATCTGATTGGGCCTCCAAACTTGCTGCTTGCTTCTAGGCCTGCCTGCTTCTAGTTGCTTGCTTCTTAATTTTTTAACCCATACAGCTAAAAGTCACGTGGCCAAACAATATACAACTCAATTCCCACTAGCTCCCTTACAGATAGCGTCTCTGATGTGTGGGTCGCTATAACCATGGTTGCTTAAAGTTGTTTTTTGGGAACTTAGAGTTAGCTCTTGTCTCTTTTAAGCCATCAGAGACCGTGAACCCTTCAAGTAGGCCTGGGTGGATTCCTGACTTCAGAGGGCCAAAAACACCTTTCTCGGATCATGCTAACACGGTGTTTTTTTTTGAACATATCTCCCATGAAGAACAATTTAGCTCAGTCATGATCACGCAAAACCCCAATGACCTCGCCTTTCCCACCAGCCCATCATCTTTCCCATGCCTTAGACCACCCACTTCTTATTCTTCCCTAGGCCCAATTATCTGGGAGGCGAGTTTGCGATTTGTTCTCCAGTCTCTTTGCTCGGCAGTCTTCTGAATACAATCTCTCCTCTTTTGCAAAACCCACTGTCACAGTGATTGGCTGCTGCTCACGGGTGCAGAGCATTTGGCTCGGTGTCAGCATCCCACCCGCACAGTCTGCAGCCACACCTGGGGTGTTTTCCCATCACCAGGTCCCGCCACCTCGACTTCCCACAGATCACCTGCATCCATCCACTTCTCACACTCACGAGGGCCACCACCAGTGTCCAAGATGCCATCATGTTTTGCCCCAGACCCAAATTGCCCTGAAACAGCCACCCTGCCTCTACACAGCCAATCTGGGCTTCACCATGTAGCCACGGGGGTTGTTCTCAGTTGCACATCTAGGCATAAATGCCATTGCTCTTAGGCTAAAAACCAAACTGCTTCACGCGGTCCAGGGCTCTGCAGGGCCTATCCCTGCTCAGGTCCAGGCACCTCAGCTTTCGTATGCTTCCTCCGACAGCCAAGGCTCCCTCCTGCCCCAGGTCCTTTGCACATGTACTTTGTTCTTCCTGGAATTCATTTCCTACCTGCCATTCTTCACCTTACCCACATAACACACACACACACACATACACACACATACACACATGCTTATACACCCATGTATATACACATACACACAAGTACACACACATGTATACACACATGCACATACACACATACATATATATACACATATAAGTACACACACATATACACACACATATGCACATATCCACATAAACACATACACACAGGTACATGTATACACACATATACACACTGATATGGATTGGCTGTGTCTCATCTCATATTGTGATCCCCATAATCCCCACATGTTGAGGGAGGGACCGGGTGGGAGGTGATTGGGTTGTGGGGGTGGTTTCCCCATGCTGTTCTCGTAATAGTGAGGGAGTTCTCACGAGATCTGATGTGTTTTTATGTGTTTGACAGTTCCTCCTTCACACGCTGTCTTTCTCTCCTGCCACCGTGTAAGACGTGCCTGGGTTCCCCTTCACCTTCCACCAGGATTGTAAGTTTCCGGAGGCCTCCCCGGCCAGGCAGAACTGTGAGTGAATTAAACCTCTTTCCTTTATAAATTACCCAGTCTCGGGTATTTCTTTATAGCAGTGTGAAAATGGATGAATACACACACATGTGTGCACACACATACACACATATGCATGCACACAGGCACACACACATGTCTCCTGTGGGAACCACATTCCCAGTGGGCCACCACATGGCCTTTTAAAAGGTGGGGCACTGGCTCACACCTGTAATCCCAGCACTTTGTGAGGTCGAGGCAGGCGGATCACCTGAAGTCGGGAGTTTCAGACCAGCCTGGCCAACATGGTGAAACCCCATCTCTATTAAAAACAGAAAAAATTAACCAGGAGTGGTAGAGGGCGCCTGTAGACCCACCTACTCGGGAGGTTGAGGCAGGAGAATTGTTTGAACCCAGAAGGCAGAGGTGGCAGTGAGCTGAGATTGTGCCACTACACTCCAGCCTGGGAGACAGAGCGAGACTCCATCTCAAAAAAAAAAAATAAAAGGTGGGGCAGATCAGCACTGACTGGCCTAGAAATAGCCATGTCAAATTTGAAAGCAAAAAGCAGTCATGTCAAAACTGGATATACAGTATGAGCCCTCTTTATCCAAAACAGGATTCAGTTAGCTCTGAGATTATGCACAAGAGATTCCAGAAGCACACCCCCGACGGAGTTATCAGTTGTGACTGGGTGGGGGAATTCCATAAGATGTTTATGTCCTACTTTGTATTTTTCTGGACTTCTATCACATTTAAGAATTGTTTTTATATTAAAAATAAAGCTCTTTTCTCTGAAATATAAACACCAGGGGTCTCCTTCTCTCCTGCTGGGAGGCGGCCCCTCCTGAGCCCCCTCTGGCTCACATCCCACCCCCAGCCTGAGGCAGGCCGGGAGCCGCTGCTGAAGAATGAGGGACATTCCCCGTATGTGGTAACATTTCCAGCTACCTCCTGGCTTGGCTGAGCCTGAGGAGGAAGGAGGACTAGTGTCCGCCCTTGGCTGTGTTCTTGGAAATTTGAATGATTAAAATCACTACCCAGGTGTCAGGGGGTGTTTTAAAAGGATACGTTTACAAACGTTAACCACTCGTATTTTACAATTTTCATGTTGTATTATCGCCAAAGAAAGTTAAATAGAAGTCCTGTCAAGCATACCACAGTCCCAAGAGGGTTGCAGCGAGTCCCAGCAGGCCCCTGGTCCCACACTGCTGCTGGGCCAGGAGCTGCAGGCATGCTGGTTGAGCTCACCTCTCCCGGTGAGGGCAATGAACTCCAGCACCGTTAGGCAGCCCAAAGGGGACACACCCTTTGAGGAACAAAGACACAGAACCAGCAGGAACCCTCCAGGCAGCTCCTGACAGGGTGAGCCGCCCGCCCCACTGGAGACAGCCATCTTACAACAGTCAGCAGCATTTATGCTTAAACAGGACCTGATCACACAACTCAAGGAACCAACTTCAACAGGAGCTGAAAAACGCATCCCTGCAGGCTGGAGTTCCTTTTGGGGTGCCTTCTCTGGCAACTGGGGGATGGTCACATGGGGTGGGAGGCGGAGGCCACCCCAGAGAGGTCTTGAGGATGAGATGGCAGGGGCACCTCCTGAGTGTGAGGTGGGCCGCACTGGATTCACAGCCTCACCTGCGCACTCACTCAGCACGGATGCTGGTCTCCTCCACCCGCCTGGCACTGCCTGGACCCACATACCAGCTTCCTAGCTGGCTCCTGCTGCCCGGAGTCCTCCTACTGATGACCCATGCACATCCTAACACATCAGAACGTTTTGGTGGCCTTTCCTCTTCTGTGGGGTAAAGTCCAAATGTCCCACAAGCTGCCAGCCCCCTGAGCAAAGGGCCTTGTGCTATCTGGCTCTGCGGTCCCTTTGCTAGCACGAAGCCCACACCTCTGGGTGCTCAGCACACCCTGGAGGACTGACTGCACTGATTGGCCGCAGTGGTTGAGGGCTCGACACGTGGCTTCTCCCTCCTTCTCAGCCCCATCTCTCACCCTCCCGTAGGCAGACACTCACTGCCTGTGACCTGGCATTCTCGTCCCCATCTTTAGGAATGTGAAAACAAGATGCTGTTCAAAAATATAAGCTGTTGGAAATTTAACATATTTTGAGCCTCAAGAAAATATGATTCTGGGATCTGAGTCATGTGACGGGCAGCTGTCACCTAGGCAGCTGTCACCTTTGTTTCTCTGATTATAGATTAGCCTTTATCTACACTGTTTTGTAAAATGTTGTAAATGACTAAAGAGCACCAGGGAAGACCCCTTTCCTCTTAACATTCATCTTCATTCTAGATTCACTTCCCTCTTTCCTCTCTCCCTCAAAGACTTCATGACTATCACATTACCTAAGATGGCGTGTTAAATACGCCACCCAGCTCAGGCGATGTCAGCAGCCCTGTTAGCTCTAGGCATGGGCCTATGGCTGGGCCTGGCCAACTGGGGCATTGCATTCCTTGGGTCAAACTGGCTGATTAAAGGGTGGTCATATTACCCACTCAGGGGTAGAGATGGCGCTTTTTCTGGGACTGCTGAGAGAGAGAAAGATGTGGGTCTCTTCCCTGCAGATTTAGAGCCTGAGCAAGGTGAGGTAAAAGTCTATCAATAGAGCCAGCACAGAAAACGCACAGTCAAAAGACAGAAGGAAAGAAACTGGGTACTGGAGACATCATTTAGCCCTTGATCAAGCCACACCTGAAGGAGACATTCTATTCAGTCATGAGAGCCAGCTGTAAGCCAAAAACTAAGTCTAAGCCCCTCAACTAGCTGATGATTGGGGAGGAATGAACCCCTCCTCCCTGCCAAGGGGATTTCAAAGAAACCTAAAAACCTAGTTCAGGCCATGAAGGGAAGAGGGGGTGAGTCAGATATGCCTTATTCTACCATCCTGCCTTTGGAATTTAGGCACAACTGATGCCATTAACATTAAAACAGAGATCTTAAGACTGTAGCAACGAGATACCAAATTCCAGTCTGACTATAATATAGCATCACATGACAGAGAGCAGGCCCTGAAAAAAATAAAGATGTTTTACCCCAAAATATATTTCTTTGGTGTAAATGGCTCTGCAGGCTGGGTGTGGTGACTCATGCTTATAATCCCAGCACTTTGGGAGGCAGGGGCGGGCAGATTACTTGAGGTCAGGAGTTTGAGACCAGCCTGGCCAACACGGTGAAAACCCGTCTCTACTAAAAATACCAAGATTAGTCGGGTGTGGTGGTAGGCGCCTGTAACCCCGCTACTCGGGAGGCTGAGGCAGAAGAATCGCTTGGGCCAGGGACACGGAGGGTGCAGTGGGCGGAGATCATGCCACTGCACTCCAGCCTGGGCGACAGAGTGAGAATGTCTCAAAGAAAAATAAAAAATGGCTCTGCAAAGCTGTTTCTTGTGGAGAAACGGACATTCTGTAGAGAATCCCCTTTCCTTTCTGGTCTTTTTCTGATGGTGAAGAGATTAGCTGAGAGTCTAGCACCTTGTCAAAGTCTGAATAGGAAGCATTTGCTATCCATTGCCTCTACGGAGGCCTGCTGTGAGACTTCACCTACGTAATAAAGAACCGTGGTCCCCACCACCCCTTATCTGAACCCTGATGCTCTTTTCTATTGATTTCAATCAGAGAATCTCTGAATCCACTGAGGACCTGTAAGCCCCAACCTCAAGCTCTCCCCCTTTCCAGACCGAACCAATGTGTGCCTTACATGTACGGACTGATGTCTTTTGTCTCCCTGAAACATAAACCAAGCTGTAACACAACCGCCTTGGGCACGCTCTCGAGCTCTTGAGACTACCTTGCATAGCCAGTCACGATTGGCTCAGATGAAACCTCTTGAGGTAGTTTAGAGAGTTTGACGCTTTTCATGGACATAGTAAATTCCTTCTCTGCTTAAGTCACTTTGGGTCAAGTGCCTATCATTTGCAACAAACAGTTCAAAATGGATGCACCCTGTCCTCAGTGCTACGGTCACACCAGTGTCCTGATCCCCGCCCTTGCTGGACTGAGGGAGTGCTATTTTCCAGGCCCTGGGTGAGGGGATTCGTGCAACTTCTCGTCTGCGGAGCAGGTATTGGTCAAGCAGAATCAATATCCTCATCTTAGAGGTGCAGAAATCACAGCTCAAGAGCACCTGGCTGCTGGGCAGGGCAGTCAGTGGCTGCCCAGTGCTCCTGGTAAGGACGCACTTCCTATCTGGAGACAGCCTGGAGCATCCCTCTTCGCCAGCCTTTGCTCATGGGCTTCCCTGGGCCTAGGAGGCCTTTCCAGACTTCCCCTTCCAAGGAGCAGCCTGGTGCCTACTCCCTGCCTCTGGCTCCAGCACTGGGGCACTGCTGAGTGCCCCTCGGCTGCATCCGTGCCCCTCCAGTTTCCTCCCCAGCAGCAGACTGAGCCACTGCCTGGTGGGCATTTTGGGCACGGGCTGGTAGCTGGCCCTGTGCACATGGGGTCATACCCACTCTCCAGCCTTGGGGCTCAAATGGGGCTGGGTATCCCCTTTTCTTCAGGAGCCTCAAGACCCTTCACTCTAGCAAGAGAGTCTACTAAAAGGCACCAGCACATCCGTGACAGGGCTCAGGAGATGAAACGCCCTGGTTGGACGCTGGGACACCCTAGGGCAGTATTAGAGGTTTGCACATGCCACTTTGGGCACATAGTAGCTACTCAACAAAGTCAGTTCTCTCAGCTAACAGGTCTCATTCAAACCCCGACTCTGCGCCGACATCTTGCCGTGGCTTTGAAACATGGACTCGCTTTCTGCATATGGTCGGGTTATTTTAGATGGGTGTAAACGTGGTCAGGTGGGAAGATGGGGCTGTTCACTCAACCTTAGTGTGAGAGAACAGGCACCTCCCGCAGAGCTCATTCTTCTTCTTTTTTTTTTTGAGATGGAGTCTCTCTCTGCTGCCCAGGCTGGAGTGCAATGGTGCCATCTCAGCTCACTACAGACTCCATCTGCTGTGTTCAAGCTATTCTCCCCACTCAGCACCCCGAGTAGCTGGGATTACAGGCACCTGCCACCACGCCCGGCTAAGGTTTGTATTTTTAGTAGAGATGGGGTTTCACCATGTCGGCCAGGCTGGTCTCAAACTCCTGACCTCCAGTGGTCTGCCCGCCTCAGCCTCCCAAAGTGCTGGGATAACAGGCGTGAGCCACTGCACCCAGCCCAGAGCTCATTATTCTTACAAAGCCTTCCCTGCCCCATCCACAAACCAGGGTTTGCAAAGCCATCAAAGATGCGGAGCGTCACCACATTGTTTGGTCTTTGAGGCAATATAGGTCCCTGACTCTGTGTCATGGCCAGGCTCTGCACCGTCCCCCACGGTGACCCCTCGGGCAACGGCCTTGACACCACGGAGGAGGCATCTGCAGAGACTGTCTCGTGAGAAATGAATCCCCTGCCCCAGCAGTCCCCCACTCACCTCCAGTCTCGTCCGGTCCACGTCTTTGGGCAGTTTCACGCGAATTCGGTTTGTGACGATGAGGGTGTCATAAGGATAGATCTGTTGGGGAAGGAAACCACAGGGTCACCCCGCGAAGCCAGTGTGCGCTGGCACCAAAGAACTGAGCAGAAGGCCACCGAGAATACATACTTGCGTCTGCACCTGACACACACATTTCATAGGGAAAGCACAACAGAAAGGACTTTTAACCTGGGCAGGTGTGGCGCGGCACGGAGGTCAGTGTGGGAGCGGCCCGGCTTACCTTGTATTCTGTAAGAGAGAGAGAGCGGAGACCACGAGATGGTTTAGCAAGTGCAAGATGTCATCCAAGGCGGGTGCAATCCCTGCCCTGGGGCACCCACATCTCCACCCCTGCAGTCAGCTGGGCCATGCACGGTCCCCGAGCAGCCTGACTGGGGCCCTGATATCAGAGCTGCAGGCAGAGGGGCTCTGAGGGCCTCCCCTGGGAAACCAGAGCAGGGGCATGGTCAGGCTGGAGGCCAGACTGGAAGCCGGATGGCGGGACTGTGCTTTTCAGCTGTGATGCTGACTCTCTGGTGGTCTGGACCACCCTGAGAAAGACACCAGCCTCAGTTTACCTGCCTGTGCAGTGGGCATTTCAGGGGAACCTTTTAGGGGGTGTTGTGGAGACTGACATCTCTCTGTGGTCTGAGCCCCCTCCCTGCCTCTCACGGTTTTCCCTTATTAACTCTGTATTTTCTCCTTTTCAAACTACTGAGCTTTGTGCCCTAATGTCTCACTTCCAGACTGAAAGCGTCTTATCACAAAAATGAGATGGTATGGATCGTAGGCCTCCACGCACACTGAACCCACGGAAAGCAGTATCTACAGACCCCGGTCCTCAAGCCAGTTTCGGAAGGGAGACCCCAAGTCAAGGGCGGGTTCCTGAGTTTCCCCACACGCCCGTGGGGTTCTGGACCTGCCAGCTCTGAGGCCCAGGGACCGAAGGCCACTTAGAGGGAGCAGGCTGTGGGCACCGACGCTCTCCACCCACATGCAACCCAGTCCAGCAGAGCAAGGCTCCCCCGCCACTCTCGGGGACAGACGCTGACAAGGAGGTAAGCAGTGCCCCTGCCAGGCACCTGCCACAGGACCAGGTGGCCGCTCTGGTAACACAAACCTCCTAGCAGCCCTGCTGAACCCGGAGAGTCACGCTGCATGCCAGCAGCCACATGGCGAGCAAGGCGCAGGCAGGGTTTGGCCCAGCGCTGCCCTCTCAGACCCTGGAAGCCTTGTGCCTGAGATTCTGCTTCCCAAGTGACACAGAGTGCCACACAATACAGGACAGGGCTGCCGTGCCCATCCTTGATGCCGTGCCGTCTCCCACAGGGAGAGAGGGAGCATCGTGGGTAAAGCTAGCTCAGAGCGGAACTGACTCTCGGCCGGGAGAGGCAGGGAAACGAACTCGCCCTCCCCCAAGGTGTCCCCGCGCGACACTCCCGGAGCCTTGGACGGGCGGTTTCAGAATGAGACTTGTGGAATATGTTAGCAACCCCTGCCCCAGCCAGAGACCCACAGGGTCCCCACTCCTTGTACCTCGCATGCCCCAGCTGGCATCCGGGTCTGCTCCACAGGGGGCCAGATTGGCATTCTGGAAGAGAAAGAGAGGTTGGGCGGCAGGAGGCAGGCGGCACGAGGACGTGAGGGTGGGCGGGGCCCGGAGATGTTGCCTGGTGGAGGCCTCGATCCTTGCACTGCCTGGGGAGTAGGGTGTCCTCAGCACAGCAGTGGGGCGTAGGTGACAGAAGGACGGCGACGGTGGCTTGGGAAGGGGAGAGTCTAGGACGCTGTGCCCGCGGGACTGGCCAGCTTTCTTGCTTGCAGGACACCCAATGCCTGGGCGACCTCCATGGACCCTTCCTGTGTGGACAGCTCCGACCCCGTTTAAAAGCTGTTCCCAGGTGCCTGGGTTCCCCGCTTTGCAGCTGGCACGGACCACAGCGGGGGCTCAACAGCATTTCTTTGCTCACGCTGAGTTACACATGGCGCCCTGCAGTTCCCTGTTGGTGATCTGTCCCCTCCACACGGTGGTCTCCTGAGCACCCTGCTGTCCCAGGTGCTCAGGGAACCCCAGGGTCCATCCGGGGCCCTCTGTTCCCTGCAAGACAGCGAAGGGGGAAGACTGGCGACCGACTCTGGCACTGTGCATGATCTCGTGGACCTACTAGGGTATTCTCAGAGCTACATGGACGCATGCAGCTGTGTGTGCAAATTAAAGTCCACCCACCCCAGATGCTCCTAAATAAGAGGAGTCCCTACTTCCCTGGAAACCGTGGTACTCACAGCAGCTCTATGTGTGACTGTTTCAAAGGTGAAAAGAGCCCTGTGTCTGTAAGGCCCCTGGCATGTCCCCTGGCATGTTGTAAGTACCCATACAGGGTGGCCGTGCCTCTGACAGTCACTCCGTAAGGGTGACCCTCTGAGGGGGGATGGGCCCGAGTGCTCCTGCCCTGTCTCAGGGACCCATGGCATTCATCCACAAACTGCCATTTTACTGCACTGCGACCATTAGTGTCTGGAACTCTCTTTCCCTTCTGTCACCTGGAAGCAGCACCGACACGTCCTGCAAACCTCTATGGGGGGTCCCCACCCTGCAAAGCAGGCATCCGAGCCCTGCAGAGGCTGGTCAGTCCTGACCCTGCCCACCTGCTGCCCCTCGCTGGCACCTGGGGTTTGCACTACGAGCCCTGAGCCACGCTCTGTTGTGGCTGTGCCTTGGCTGTCCGCGGTGGACAGAGCCTGTTGAAGAAAATGTCTTATTCATGCTCTGTTCCCCAGCAACTGGAACGGGGTCTGAAACGGGGTCAGGGCTCCTGGCCAGTGCTGCTGAAATTGGGTGCAGGGATGACATTTCAACGGGGAGAGTTCAGCAGACAAAGGAGAGATGGTATGCTCAGCCCAGCGGATCTGTTACAGGGGAAAGTGTTTTCAATGCGAGCGTTGCACCAGGCCGCCAGTGAGGAGCCGGTTACAGCCTAGAGAGCACGGAGGCAGAAGACCCCAGAGAGCACTGGTCCAGCGTGCTTCATCTGAAACAGGAAACCGAGGCTCCGAGGGAAGCGGGACCTTCTTCCTGTCACAGAGCTGGAGGCAGAGGGCTGGGGTCAGGCAACGAGGGGGGTAAGTACCCAGGCAGAAGGCTGGAACCTGTCTCTATTTACATTTTTGCTGTTTTGTTTATTGCGAATTTTTTGGCATTAATTGGGATTTCTAAAAACATTGCATTAAAATCTGACTTATCCTGATGGCATTTTTTTCTGTAGCGCCTTGCTCCCTCACTCTCGTCCTAGGCCTGGTCTGACTTCACAAAATAATTCTTCCCTTTAAGAGTATTCACAAATAATTTCTTTTTTCTTTGAGATAGAGTCTCACATCCAGGCTGGAGTTTAATGGTGGGATCTTGGCTCACTGTAACCTCCACCTCCCAGGTTCAAGTGACTCTCCTGCCTCATCCTCCTGAGTAGCTGGGATTACAGGCGCCCGCCACCATGCCTGGCTAATTTTTGTGTTTTTAGTGAGATGGGGTTTCACCATGTTGGCCAAGCTGGTCTCGAACTCCTGACCTCAGGTGATCCACCCACCTCAGCCTCCCAAAGTGCTGGGATTACACTGTGCCCGGCCACACAAATAATACATTTTTAATTTTAAGAGACAGAGTCTGGCTCTGTCGCACAGACTGGAGTGCAGTGGCACGACCTCAGCTCACGGCAACCTCCGCTTCCTGGGCAATTCTCCCACCTCAGCCTCCTGAGTAGGTGGCACTACAGGCGTGCGTCACCACACTTGGCTAATTTTTGTATTTTTTGATAGAGATGGAGTCTCCCTTTGTTGCCCTGGGTGGTCTCAAACTCTTGGTTTCAAGCTATCTGCCCACCTAAGCCTCCCAAAGCACTGGGATTACAGATGTGAGCCACCATGTCCACTCAAGAACAATTTTTTGATACATTTTCTTTGTCTCAGACTAGCACCCCAGGTGCACCTGTTCTGGTCAGGGAAACTCTAACTAAGCAAGGCAACCGGCCATGGCCTTGCTTTTGCCCGCCTGGCCTGTCTGATGTGAAAGAGACATGCTGCCCCCTAGTGCCCGCTGCCCTGCATCACGGGCTTGCAAAACTCCAGGGCATCACCTTCACCTTGGCCGTTTGGAAACTCACTCCCCAGCAGGAAAACCAGCTTCCCCTGGTCTTCCAGGCTCTGAGACAAGGTGGAGACTCTAGGACAGAGATGAGGCATCTTCCAGGTGGAGAAGGGGGAACATTGGATAGGTCTAGAGCAGGGAAAGTGGGGTCTACTTTTGGGCTTCTAAGTGCAAAGGGGAGGGGATGTGCAAGGCCTCACAGGTGCAGGGGTCTTGAGTTACTGCCTTTATATGTGGACCAGCAGGAGAGCCAAGTGGCCAAGGGCACCACAAAGGCAGTGCCACCAGGCATATTCCTGGCTGACTCCCCTACACCGCTCAGTGGAGGCACCAGGGATTTTTAAAGCAACAAATGATTTAGCTGTTCCATTTGTTTAGTACTTATTTTAATTTTATTTTTGAGCCAGAGTCTCGCTCTCACTCAGGCTGGAGTGCAGTGGTGTGATCTTGGCTCACTGCAACCTCCGTCTCCCGGGTTCAAGAGATTCTCCCACCTCAGCCTCCTGAGTAGCTGGTATTACAGGCATCTGCCACCATACTTGGTTAATTTTTTTATTTTTAGCAGAGATGGGGTTTCACCATGTTGGCCAGGCTGGTCTCAAACTCCTGACCTCAAGTGATCTGCCCACCTCAGCCTCCCAAAGTGTTGGGACTTTGTGAGCCACTGCGCCCAAGCTGTTTAGCACTTCTTATGTGCCTGTGGCTCTACAGATACATTCTCTAACCTTTGCTGCAACTCCAGGAGGTGGGCATTATCATCATTTTACACATGAGCCTTAGAGAGATTAAGCAACTTGCCTGAGATCATACAACAAATACATGGGACTATAAATATTTGAGCCCATGTGTTTTATTTTCCAAAAATTATACTGAAATTGCTAATAGGAATTGAGATTATGGCTGTTTCCACTGGCCAGGCTTCTTATCCTGCTCAAGCTCACATTGGAATGTGTTACTTTACTCAGCAGCTAGTGACATGGAAGCAAGATAGAGCAGAAACTGCTTTTTAAATAATTACTCACGTGGGAACCATGCTATGGAGCTTATAAAAAACTTCACGACCATAGTGTTACTTGTCCTCAAAATAACCTCAAGAGGGAAGGATAATTTTTTAAAGATTAGAAAATAGGGACTAAGAAAAGGTACGTAACTTGCCCAAAGACAAAGCTGGGATTTGAACTCAGGGCTGTCTGATACCAACACGTGTGTTCTTTCCAGCATTACGGTTTGGAAATACCAAACTTATTTGTCAATGCCTGTCTTGTAGTCACTGCATAAACATTTTAATAAATATTTTCTGAACATGTTAAAATCTGATTCAAGAGATATAAATTTTTCATATACCTATTAGATTGTTTGCTGTTTGTATTAACTTTTCTATGTACTTTTAAATTAATTTTTTGTTCACTAGACACATTTGTCTTTTTATTATTTTTTTCTTTTTTGAGACAGAGTCTTGCTCTGTTGCCCCAGGCTGGAGTGCAGCATAACAACCTCAGATAATTGCAACCTCTGCCTCCTGGGTTCAAGCAATTCTTGATTCTTGTGCACAAGCAGCTGAAATATTAGGCATGTGCTACCATGCCTGGCTAATTTTTGTATTTTTAGCAGAGATAGGGTTTCACCATGTTGGCCAGGCTAGTCTCAAACTCCTGAAGTGCTGGGGTTACAGGCATGAGCCACCTTGCCCGGCCCCATTTGTTTTATTTCAAAAGAGTCATATTCAAACCACCCACCATACTCGTATTTAATCAAGGTGTCTGGCATTGCCATGTTGCTTGGTGCATTTAAGTTGATGAATGCTATAACTGCTTTATTAAATTATGCCTTTATCACGAATTCATGTTCCCCTTTTATACTACTAATTTTGTTAATTCCTTTCAGCCTTAACTTTGACCTTGATATTAGTATCACCACTCCTGCTTGCCTTTTAGTTTTGATTTTAGTATCTTTCTCATCCTTTTGCTTATCCTTTAAAAACAGGTTTTAAATGTGCACCATATGACAGCACATCTGATTTTTAAAACTCAATCTGACACTTTTAATAGGACAGCTCAGTCTCCTCACATTTGGCATCACGCTTTTTCAGAATGGGACTTCTTCCAGCGAGCTACCACAGGGACCCGCTGCCAACCGTGGTCACACTCTGAATAACAGACAGGTGGTACATGTTGGATCATTACTGCCTCATCCACAGAGAGACGGGCAGCAGGCCTCTGTTGCTCTATTCACTGCATGGGCAGGTTTTAATCTACTATGGGTCAGGCAGTGTGGCACATTTGGCTATTAGGACATTTTAATGACCTCTGGGACATACTGTGCTTTAGGTCACTGGGCCCTTGTGACAAATCCTTCTGGAAGAACACCCAGGAAAGCCTTTGCCTCCCATGATGAACTGATTTCCCTTCTTCCATCAGACAGTGAGGACTGCATCATTGGCCATAATTGCCTCTACACCTCAGCCACCAGGAAGCTCAGAGGTAAGATTTGACAGCTTTTCTCATGTAATATATGTATTTTTTGAGACCAAGTCTCACTCTGTTGCCCAGGCTGGAGTTCAGTGGCGTGATCTCAGTTCACTGCAACCTCCACCTCCCAGGTTCAAGCAATTCTCCTGCCTCAGCCTCCCAAGTAGCTGGGATTATAGGTGCCTGTCACCACACCTGGCTAATTTTTATATTTTTAGTAGAGACGGGGAAGCAGGCTGGTCTGGAACTCCTGACCTCAAGTGATCCACCCTCCTCTGCCTCCCAAAGTGCTGGGATTACAGGCATGAGCCACCACACCCCGCCTCTCATGTCATCATCTTTTGTTTTTGATGTGATTTTCTCCTGCAGTTTCCTCCTCTCCTTAGTGATTGGTGTTAATGAGATTTTGGTCTCACTGCATCTGTGCTTGAGGCCACCCGGACACCCAGAATCCTTTCTGGAAGTAAAGGCAAACCAAGGAACGACCTAGGAAATGACTTAGGAGCACTGTAGGGCATTGGCAACAAGGCACGGACACGCACTCACAGGGAGTCTCCGGGGTAAGGGCATGAGTCCAGGTGCTGAGCAGGGCCACCTGCAAAAGGCTGGTCACGTGAAAGATCAAGTATCTGGCCTTCTCACTGAGAAACAGGCATAAAACCACATACAGGTCGTAGAAAGAGTGAAAAAATAGGAAAGAACATTAGCAGGGAAAAGAGAATCCCAAAGCAAAGTCGTTAATAATATTCACCAATCTCCCCCGTAAGTAACGTGAAAAGCTAAGGATCGCCACACGATGACGAATTCTGCGTATCAGCTCTCTGAGCATGTGCAGAGAGCACACAGGCTAACGCTCTCCTTTCCACCCCTTAGTCTGCAGGAGAAACACATTCACAGACGGTTTAGGTTTTAATCCTATAGAGCTCAAGGTTCTGCTCTCAATAGTTCTAGGAGAGGGAGTGAAGACCGTCCCTGCTGGAATGTCTGGATCAGCCGTTCTCAAACTCTTTCAGGCAGTGCGGCATTTGGAGACCATGACCTTCTCTGCAGATGCTGAGAGGCATCGATTTGCATCATTTTAGTATGTGAGCCTAGAGAAGAATCTTCCCAGAGGACGCAGAGCCCAGGCGCCAACGACGCAAGACTACACATGCAGGGCGCGTGTTCTCTTGCTTTTCTTCCGTATACAGAGGGAAGTCTCAGGACCTCACTCGGGTGCAGGAACACCTGGCTTGGTCTGGGCTGTGAACACTGCACTCACCAGCCCCCGTGTCAGAGAACGGCTGTTCCAAGCAAGAAGAGAACATCTAGACAGTTTTCCCACTGACCACAGGATCCCTCACTGAGCTCAGGGATTTGCCCGTCTTGGTGGGGTAGGAGTCCTGTGGACACTGGTCCAGCTCTCTTATCTCCCCTGCTTTCCATGTGGAAGATGAACAGTGAATTCCTTTGCAGAAAATTCAAAGAAGCATGCCACATGCATGGTCCCCAATTTTGCCCATTCCAGAACGGGAAGAGCAGGTCGTGGGGTGGGGGTGGGATTCACTAGAATCAAACCATGCAGAGGTGCCTGGGCTGGGGGAGATCCAGGGAGGCTGGACCTTGGACAAAAACACAGCAGTGGGTCTGACAGAGCCTGAAGGAGAGCAGAGAACACATGCCGGCCCCAGAGGACGCCCCACGGCTTCTGGAGATGGTGTCCTGCGGCCTCAACCCCGGGGAGAGAACCTGGCTGGGGGATGCCATCCTGGGGTCACACACAGCTCAGGCTGCTCCGGTGCAACAAAGATGGGGGTCAGCTTTTAGTGGCCTCTGTTGAGAGGTGAATTGCTTTTGTATATGGAAGAATTTCCAGACTAGGATGAGGCTGCCTTGGTCAATGGGGAGACCCCTGGGCTGTGTGTGTGTGTGTGTGTGTGTGTGTGTATGTTTGTGTGTCAGGGGGTCTGGGACCAGCAAGCCTGCTCCACCCTAGGGATCCTCACTGGGGTTCTTGTGATGCTGTGGGCAGAGGAACAAACATGAGCAACCCTTCCTAAGGCATTAACTGCCCTGGGGCACGGGGCCTGGCCTCTCTGCAAGGCAACCAGCCCCCAGATTGTCTGGAATCATATTCAGATGCCCCAAAAGTCAGAAAACTCTGGGCACCAGCCTTCAGCTCAGGGCAGGAGATGGCACCAGCCTTCAGCTGGGGGCAGCCAAAGCGCCTGACTGTGAGTTTATCCAATCTCCGTGCAGTCTCAAGTAACAGCTAAGAATTACTTGGTGTAATCACGGTAGTGTTAATGGCAGTGAAGGTTAGGGCATCCCAGACAAGGAGGTGGACACTTGGCTCACACTGGCTCACCAAATGCAACAGCCCTTGAATGTTATCAGGCTCTGTGTCACAGGAGGAGGAAGAGGTTGAGGAGGGGCTTCTTGGAGCTGGGCCTAATCACTCTGGGTGGCCCTCATCTCCCCTGCTCCCATGCACTGAGGTTTCCCTGGGGCTGGGGCAGGGAGGTGGGGTGGGGAGGGTGTTGGCCAGGTCTGGTCCAGTCCTAGTAGGGAAAAAGCGGTGGTGGTGGCAGCAGCCCCTGGGCAGGGCATCAGGCAGAGGCAGGTGGGCGCAGGGTCCCCGGGGCCTCTCCTCCTGCTGTGTGGTCAAGAAGCTGTGGGAAGCGTGCTCAGCCTCACGGTGATCGTTAGTACCCCGTGGCCAGGGAGGGGTCGATACCTACCCGGTGGTCCAAGCCATTCTTTCCATGTCCTGGGAGAGGGTCAGATTTGGAATAGGGAAATCCTGAAACAGACACAGCACAGCTTTGTCACGCGCGCAGACTCGGTGCAGCGAGGGCGTGCAGCCCTGGGGGGGCTTCCCACCGGGGTGGGCAAGGCTGAGCAAGTGACACAGGGGAGGCCCTCTGAGGACCATACCCTGCCTCAGGGGTGACCTTCTGTCCCCAGGGCACTGACCGAGGAGGAGCTGCGGAGGGGTCATGTCCCAAGCTTGCCCATGACACCAGAAACACCACAGACCCCCAGCCCAGCTGGTTCCTGTGTTCAGCGACAGGCTCGGGCCTGGGCATCACCTGGCACCTGGGCCAAGCCCCTCACTTTACAGATGGGACTTGGGCAGAGTCAGGAAGGGGTGCAGTCTCTGGACCGCTGGAGGAACAGCAGGGCTGTGCCATCCTGTGCCAGAGGCGGCAAATGGAGGCCCACCACAAGCACATGGGGGCTGGAAGGAATTTTCTTTCAGTAAACTTGGCTGGGCACGTTGTCATGCCTGAAACCTAGAGCTTTGGGAGGCCAAGGTGGGAAATTCACCTGAGGCCAGGAGTTCAAGATCAGCCTGGGCAACACAGCAAGACCACTCCACAAAAAGCAATTAGCCGGGTGGGGTGGGGCACGCCTGTGGTCCCAGCTATTTGGAAGGCTGAGGTGGGAGGATCCCTTGAGCCCAAGAGTTCAAGGCTGCAGTGAGCTATGCTCACACCACTGTACTCTAGCCTGGGAGACAGCCTGTCTCTAATATCAATAAATAAATATGTAAATACATAAATAAAATCCTGGGTCACTTGCAATTGGGGGATTTCTTATTAAAATCCAAATTTCTAGCTTCTCATGAAATAATAAAGGGCTGGGCTGAGACAACGAACTCTGGATTCCCCGTGGGTCAGGCTCACCGGGGCTGTCAGGAGGGGCCGGCCTTTCCCAGCCCCAACCCAGTTCCCTCCGTCACTCCTGTCCCCGGCTGGCCCTGGGTGGGCCTGGGAGTTTGCTAGGAGTTTGAGACCTCCCAATTAACCACGTGATGGGAGAGGCAAGAGGAAGTGAGTGCCTGCCTGTCTCAGAGGTGGTGTGGGTAAGTTCTGGAAAGGAAGGGGCAGAGCCTGGACCCTAGAGGGGCAGGGCCCTCCACACTCAAGGAAGCATCCTTCAAAGACCTGTCCTGGGTCCCTAAACTGTCTGTCCTTCCACTAGGCTGTGGGGCCTTAAAGAGCATGGGCCACACCTGCCTCATCTGGGGGTGTCTGAACCAGTACTGGTTCCCAGTGGTGCCGGCCAGCCAGGTACAGGGCCAGATGCCCACACTCACTCCTGGGAGCTGGCAGGCTGCCCATGAGGCCTCTGAGGGGAAGATGGGTCACATCCTTCAGTGCTCACGAGGCCGTGTGTCTATAGGAAGGACCGTGCCTCTAGGGGCAAGGCCGGTTCTGTGCGCAGAACTCACCACCTGCCCACTCCAGGGACCTTGCTTCCGAGCAAAGGATGCTTTTCCGGGGGCCTTTCATTTGGGGGTTCCTCACAGACTCAGTGAGGACAGAGAAGACATTCCATGAAGGCCACATGGGGACACAGAGCGGCTTGTGGGAGGAGCCTCAGCTGCGGACTTGTTTGCCATGGGGTAGCCAGTGGAAAGGTTCTATATGAGGGCCAGGAAGGCCTTTTAAACAAGACCGAGGTCCTCAAACTTCTCTTAGCAGAGGAACTCCTTTGACACAAGAGCTCTTACGTGAACCGCAACATGCAAAATAGACAAATGAGGAGCTGGGAAGGCAGAGGTGGGGAGAGGGGTGGGGCCAGACCCTTGGGGCTTTTCCAACGCCTCACAGCCCCACCAAGGCACCCTCAGGTGAATGGCCTAGCCAGCTCTTCTCATGTCACAGAAGGGGAGTCAGGGCCCAGAGATATGCAGGAACCTGCTTGAGGTCACCCAGCCAGGTAGTGGTAGCCCCGGGACGCTGGGCGAGGTCTCCTGCCTTGCAATCCTGGGTTCCTCCAGGAGACACCTGCTGCCTCCTTTATGCCCAGAGTCAGGCATGCTCTGGGGTCCCGAGGCCCTTCCAGCTGCAGCAGGAGCACCTTATCAGCAATGGTGCTAGAGCGCTGGTTCTCAAATTGGCATCCCCAGCTAGCAGTCCCAACCTTGCTAGGGAACTTGTTAGAAATGCAAATTATTGGGCATCACCCCAGACCTCCGTGTCAGAATTCTGGGGCAGGGGTCCAGGGATCCGTGTTTTTACAAGGCTTCCAGACCATTCTGATGTACACTGCCCTACGGCCTCGGGAACAGAGAACACCCTCGGGGGGTATCCTGCACCCCTCTTAAGACCGAGGGCCTTCACCTGCCTGTCCCTGGAGTCACCTGGACAGTGTGCGAGGTTCCCAGTGCCCAGGCTGCTGCCGACGGGTCTCTACTTTTTTTTTTTTTGAGATGGAATCTTGCTCTGTTGCCAGGCGGGAGTGCAGTGGTGTGAACTCAGCTCACTGCAACCTCTGACTCCTGGTTCAAGCGATTCTCCTGCCTCAGGCTCCCAAGTAGCTGGGAGTACAGGCATGCACCACCACGCCCAGCTAATTTTTATATTTTTAGTAGAGATGGAGTTACACCATGTTGGCTAGGATGGTCTTGAACTCCTGACCTTGTGATCCGCCCAGCTCAGCCTCCCAAAACGCTCAGATTACAAGAGTGGGCCACCGTGCCCAACCTTGACTTTTAACCGCTTCACAAGCAGGCTGGAAACCTTGCTTTCAGGAAGGCCATCTTATCCTCCCCACCTGAAAACTACAATTGTCTCAGGCATGTCTTGTGTTTCCTTTGAGCACCCATACCTGATGGTGCTAGAAATTTTGCTTCAACCATCAAATATGATTTAAGAATGTGATTCTTTCCAAGAAGAGGGCTGTCTATTATACTTCATCTCCAGTTTTACCTATTCCAGTGATCTTTCCTTTCTGAAGTTCCAAGGCTTCTTCTCTTATCATTTCCTTTCTGTTAGGAGAAGATTCCTTAAGGGTAGGTCTGCAGGGTATTTCACTGAACCTAGGATTGACACGGACAGTTCTGTTCTTTCAGCGCATGGAAGATGTTAGGGTGCTTCCTGCTGGCCTCTGTGGTTTGTGATGGGAAATCTGCTATCACTCCAATTGGTGTTTCCCCTCTGTTTTTTTCTCTCTGGTTACTTTCAACATTTTTTCTTTGTGCTTAATTTTCAGAAATTTAAGTATGATGTTTCTTGGTGAAGATTTTGGGGTTTATCCTCTTTGGGACTCCCTTGGTTTCTGGAACTTGTAGGTTTATGTCTTTCTTTTGCCAAAATTGTTGGGTTTTCAGCCATTGTTTCTTGAATACTTTTTCAAACCCGTTTTCCTTCTCCTCTCTTTCTAGGAATCAAATGAAACAAATATTGTCCCACAGGTCCCTGAGGCTCCGCTCATGTTTTTCCCTGTTTCTTTTTTGTTCATATTGGATAATTTCTGTTCTGTCTTCAAGTTCATGGATTCTCTCCTCTGTCATACTTGGGTTTTCTGTGATTGAACCCATCCAGTGAATTTTTAATTTTGGTTATTTTTTCAGTTCTATAATTTCCATTTGTTATAGCTTATATTTCTTTGGTGAGACTTTCTTTGCAGTTTCAAAAGTATTTGTAATTGCATGTTCTAGGCTCCAGCCGGGGTCACCTGTAATCGCGTGTTCTGGGCTCCAGCGGGGGTCACCTGTAATCGCGTGTTCTGGGCTCCAGCCGGGGTCACCTGTCATCGCGTGTTCTGGGCTCCAGCCGGGGTCACCTGTCATCGCGTGTTCTGGGCTCCAGCCGGGGTCACCTGCTGCTGCTGGGTGGGAGATGCGGGGCGGCTGTGGTTTTCCTTGAGTCCTCAGGCCCCCTCGCCAGCCACTGTTTCTAAACTATTTGTCATTGCTTGTTGAAGCAGTTTGTAATGACGGATACTTTAAAATTCTTGTCAGATAATTTCACCATCAGTTCTTCCCAGTGTTAGTATCTGCTGGCTGTCACTCACATCATTTCTCTCCAGGGTTCTTGGTGTGATGGGCAATTTGTCCCAGATAGGCGTTTTGGATATTATGTTTGGAGACTGATCTTGTGAGGTGTTAAATCCTCTGTTTGAGCAGGCTGTCCCTTGTTCAGGTTTAGCGTGTATGGCCTGGTCTTTTGGAGGCTATGGTTCCCAAGTTTCGGGTCCCCTCTGCGAGCCTTGGTGTCTCCATCTGAGGAAGGGGGGCACCCATCATTCCTAAGCAGCAGTGAACGCGAGGCCCCTCAGCTGGTCTGAGCTGCAGACTTCAGAAACAAGTGAAGCAGGCCCGAGATGGCCACGGAGGCCTGCCGTGGCCCGGCTTGTGGAATTGAGGTGCTGAGCCTCAACACCCTCACGGTCAGGCCGCAGGACCCCCGTGTGCCCACGTGCAAGCTCCTCAACCCCCATGTAGTCCCTGGCAGGACTGGATTATATGTGTTCTTACAGATGAGGGAACTTCAAACTCAGAGACGTTACTCTTGTGCCCAAGGTCACACAGCAAGTGACAGGCTGGGATTGAATCGTGGGTGGACCAGCACCCTCATGCAGAGCCCAAGGTCACACAGCAAGGTCACAGGCTGGGATTGAATCATGGGTGGACCAGCACCCTCAGGCAGCGTCTCTGGAGACCCCTCACATGCTCTCCTGGTCACTTCTGCAGCTTTGTATTCAGGGTGACCACCTTCATGTCCCCCACCCCACAGAACAAATGCTGGGTCCCTAGAGGGAAGGCTGCTGGTCAGGAGGCTGTCCCTGGAGCCTTTGGGAAGACGCGGCCAACCACAAGTACAGATGGCAAGGCCACTGCCTGGGAACGGGAGGCATGGGAATCTCACACTGCTCCAAGGCACTAAGAGACCATGGGGAGAAAAGCACACAGGTGACAGGTCAGTGCTCCAGGCCTGGACTGGGGAGGGGAGGCAGAGCCTCCAGTGTGGGGTGGGGCTCTCCAGAGCCCAGGCAGTATTGGAGGCGGACAGAGGAGGCCCTGGGGCTGTGGCCGTGAGACCACATGAGCTCCCAGAGGGACACAGGGGGCCACCTGGGGCCTGTGCTGCTACCTGCAGGACTGGGAGGCCACACTCTACCCAATCCCTGGGCGTGGGTGAGCCTGCTGGGCACGGGGAGGCATGGGGATTCCAGCTGAAAGCTAGCCTCCAGCCAACCAAATGGCGGCAGCTGCTCCCTGGGGCTCTGGAGCCCAGCATGCTCGGCCTGGGCCACTGTCCCCGGGGTGGGGTATACCTCCAGCTGCAGCATCTCATGGGCCAGGGACCTCTCCCTGACCTCTGGAGCTCCCTCTGCTTTCTCTGGGGGCTCAGAGAGCACCCTGCCCGCCCAGCAGGAGGCCAGGCCTTCCAGAAAGGCCATCACTGTGGTCCCGGCTGGCCACTCCTCCCTAATATCCTCTGCATGGAGGGACCCTCTAGGTACCTGCTGGACACCAAGGTGCCCATGCCTAAGTCCCCAGCCCTCCTTGGGCTGTCCCTGCCTGCCTTTTCCCCAGGACTGGCCCTGCTGGCTGCCCCTGTCCCCGCTTCCCCGGCCCATTCCCTCTCCTGCCTTTCTCCCTCCTGGGTGCTCCTCCCCACTTCCTTCATGGAGTCTCCTGCCCTGTGATGGCACCTTCCCACCTGCTCCCTTGTCAGCACACGTATGTGCAGGCTTTTTCTCTCTCCTCCCAGCATTTTGCTGAGATGAGGAGATGGGGGGACGCTGACAAGGAGCAGGCTTGGAGCCAGGCAGGAGATTTGGGTCTCAGACCCTCTTGAGAAAGGAACGCAAACTCAGGACGCAGCCATGTGCTCACAGTCGGAGTGCCTGGGGCTACCAACACCCACCGTTCCAGTCCCATCTGGGAGCCTCCAGCCTGGCTCCCTTCTCTGAGTTCCACCCGCCCCCTGGCAGCCCTGCCTGGACGTCTCAGGCAGTCCAAGCCAACGTGAAGACACCCACCTGTTCCCACCCCATCTCTGAGTAAAGGCGCCTCTGCCGGCCTGCGCCAGAAGCACCCGGCGTCTTCCTTGATTCTGTCACCCCTGCACCCCGTGGTTCCTGAGCTGCTCCCATGCAGGCCCTGCCGGTGACATCCTTCCAGAGCCCCCAGCTGCTTTTGTGGGCATCACGATTCCTCTCACTCTGGCTGAGTAGCCTCTGGTCCACTGTCTGTGCAGCTGCCTTCTGATGCTTCAAACACGTAAAACGTAACATCTCCCCTCACTCCTGTGTCGTCCCGATTCCCCCTCCCTGGCACTGCATTCCAGACGTTTCCTGACTGGACCTCGGCCTGCTTCCGCCAGTTTCTGGTGCATCCCACCCCCGCCACCCTCGATGCCTGGATTTCCCAAGGCCACCCTGCTCCTGCCTCCATACCCACCTCCTGGCTGTCTGTGCTGCTTAAACCCTGAGTCAGGCCAGGCCTGGGTCCTCCCAAGGGTACACAAACCCGACATATGGCCCTCGCTGTTCTTCCAACCTACGGCCCGGCCTCCACCCTCGGGGAGGTGAAATGCCCTCCCCCATATACTGACCCTATTCAAGGCTACACCCGCTTCAAGCCGTGCCCGGCACTGCCTCTCTGCCCTGACTACTTACTGCCTTTGACCGTGCACCCTTCCCACAGCCCTCTCTGGCCCTCTTAGCACAGGGCACTAATATCCCTCACTTTCAGCTTGTTTCTATGTCTCCCCGCCCCCACTAGAATGTTGGCTCCCCAGGTAGGGAACTTAGTCTGTTTTGGCCTCTGCTCTGTCCCCGGCATCCAGGACACTGCCGGAACACAGCAAGCACTCACGAAATACAGACAGATGCCCCTTGGCTCACCATAGGCTCAACACATCCCATAAACCCAGTAAGATAAGAAGATCCTAAGTAGAAAATGCATTGAATGCAAATAACCTAGAGAACACCACGGCTTAGCCAGCCTGCTTTAAACATCCTCAGAAACCGGTGTTAGCCTTCGGCCAGGCAGAGTCATCTCACGCACAGCGTGTTGCATCACAAGGGGCTGACCGGCGCATGTCATTCGCTGAATGCTGTACTGAGGGTGAGAAGCAGTGGGTATGTGGGTCCTGCAGATATGCTTTCTATCCAGTGTACACGGCTTTCATGCCAGCGTAAGTCACACAGTCCCAGGTCAGAAGTTGGGGGCTGCCTGCATCTGTTGACTGGCAGCCCCACCCCCTGTCTCTGGACTGCATCTGTTGACTGGCAGCCCCACCCCCTGTCTCTGGGCTGCATCTGTTGACTGGCAGCCCCACCCCTTGTCTCTGGGCTGCATCTGTTGACTGGCATCTCCCACCCTCTGTCTCTGGGCTGCATCTGTTGACTGGCAGTCCCGCCCTCAGTCTCTGGGCTGCATCTATTGACTGGTAGCCCTGCCCTCAGTCTCTGGGCTGCATCTGTTGACTGGCATCTCCCACCCTCAGTCTCTGGGCTGCATCTGTTGACTGGCAGCCCCACCCCCCGTCTCTGGGCTGCATCTGTTGACTGGCAGCTCCCACCTCCTGTCTCTGGGCTGCATCTGTTGACTGACAGCCCCACACCCTGTCTCTGGGCTGCATCTGTTGACTGGCAGCCCCACCCCCTGTCTCTGGGCTGCATCTGTTGACTGGCAGCTCCCACCCTGTCTCTGGGCTGCATCTGTTGACTGGCAGCCCCACACCCTGTCTCTGGGATGCTATGTTCTTCTTCCAGTTCTTTTTTATTTTATTATTTTTTTTGAGGCAGAGTCTTGCTCTGTCCCCCAGGCTAGAGTGCAATGGCACAATCTTGGCTCACTGCAACCTCTGCCTCCCAGGTTCAAGCAATTCTCCTGCCTCAGCCTCTCAAGTAGCTGGGATTACAAGCATCCTCCACCACGCCTGCCTAATTTTTTGTATTTAGTAGAGACAGGGTTTCACCATGTTGGCCAGGCTAGTCTCGAACTCCTGACCTCAGGTGACTCACTCGCCTAGGCCTCCCAAAGTGCTGGGATTATAGGCGTAAGCCACCTGGCCCTCTTCTTCCAGTTCTGATGTTTGAGGATTCCACCCCTAGGGGGTCTCACATCTCTAAGCCTGAGCCACGCGCCCTGCCTGTCCCACCAGATACTCTCAGAAGATTGACAGGTAGCACATCAGGGAGTCTCTTCCTTCAACTGTGGACTAAAGAATGTGAGAAGAACTTTTCTGCCCCACCTTGCAACTCCAGAGGAATAAAAGGGGAAAGGAGGAAGGCCACCTCTGCCCCGGCCCACACCCACTGCCTTCCCTTCTGCTGGCAGGAACAGGAAAGCTGCCGCAGAGACGCTGCCTCCTACCCCTCCCTCCCAACAGGCTCCAAGACCAGGCATCGGGGAGACAAGCAGATACGAACACCTCCCACCAGACATGGGACTCCATCTGGGTCCACAGCCAGGGGGCACACAGAAGGGGACAGAAAATGCCAAAGCCCTAGTAGGTTAGGGGTGAAGTGCCCCCACGGGGGCCCCCTTGTGCTGCCGCGCTGGTTAATTCAGAGCTTCCCTCACCCCCTGTCCAACCTGGCCAAGCCACCCTTGGCTCCCACGCTCCCAATGCTCACACGTGCCTCATGTGCTGGCATTTGAGGAAAGGGTCTTATTCCCTGAAGAAGTGCGGGGTCCTTTCCAGGGGCCACTGAGTCCTCTGGGCTGTGCCTTGAGCTGCCCACGGGGGTTTATATTATGCTGACATGCCTCAGACCTCCAAGGGTGGGATGTGGAAGACCTCAAAAGAGAGGATGGGGCCTCAAGAGGTTAGGAATGTGGAACCCCAAGCAGCAGCAGGCTGGGCTGCCAGGGAGGGGAAGGACGTGGGACCCCCTTGTGTTCCTCCCCAGGGCTGTGAGCCTCGTCCAATAACGCTTCTTATAACAAAAAATCAATAGCCTCCCTTCCTGTGCAGAAGTCAGGTTCACTGATAATATAAACTACTCTACACGTAGTCCAGATAAAGCCCTGCGTGTAATATAAAAAGGAACAGAAAAATAGTCTATAATAAAATAAAGATTTCAATATGACACCCTCTTTGGAGGAGTGGTGGTGCCCGCTGGGAACTAATGGGGTGGGGATGGCTCCCTGGCTTGTCACCACTGTAGAGTCCGCTGGTTTCCCTGCTGGGGAACGGGGGTTGGGCCATGCTCACCACTGCCTCTCCACTGCCTAGCACCAAGTCCAGCGCATAGCAGGTGCTCAGTATTTGGTGAAGGGATGGATGAATGACTCAATGATGGGTCCAGTCCCGGGTGAGATGTGCAGATGGTGCTGTGGGTGACACCAGTTTGTGACCTGGCCCTTGTGAGGCCGCAGCGGCACCCGGGCAGGCAGGCGGTGGCGGATGCGCGTGCACTCACTCTGTCGGCGTCTCTGCCTCTCCCAGCTCCCTGCACGCTTCTCCTGGGGCTGCTCTCATCTTCTCTGTCACCCTCGGCGCCCCGCTCAGCGTCTGGCACAGAGTGGGTGCTCAATAAATACCCGTTGAATGTAACGCATTTCAATTCAACAGACATTTATTGAGTGCCCACTGTGTTGAGTGTCACAATCCTACCTTCCTTGGGCGCCACGGATGGGCGTCCCGAGGCACGGGCGGTGGGCCTTGCTGTGTGCAAACGCTCTGTTCAGTGAACACTGTATGCAAATGGAACTGGTGCGCATGGACTCAGGTCTGGGGCTACTTCATGAGAATCAAACAAACCCCGAGAGAAAAGAGTGGCTAGCTCTCCATCTCTGCGTGCTCCCCTTCCCGCCTGATTCCTCAGGAGGCCGCAGGCGGCAAGGCTCACCCGATCCAGGCACCGCCGGCAGCCTGGGTCCTCACTGCCACTTCCGTGCAAATTGGGAAACAAGGCAATGCCATCGAGATGGAAACAAAGGCACAATCAGAATGGTCAGACACAGCAGGTTTCCTGCTCAGAGGACGTGACGTCGGAACACCAGGAGAAAGCGCAGGAATGACAGCAGCACAGCCACATCCTCATAAGCAGGCACAGCCGGGGGAGACACACATGTCTGTGCTGGAGCACAATCCCCCCAGAGAATTCGTGAGTTCAGCATGGGCCACAGGAGTCCTGCTAAACCAGCACGCCAGGACGGAGTCAGCTGCGGCCTGCGTGGGTCTGCACAGGCAGCCTGGAAGGAGAACGTGATGGCGAGGGGCAGCGCTGACACAGGCCCTGGCCGCTGAGTGACCAGCCCACCCACACACCTGCCATGGCTTCCGGGCCTCGTAGGGCCTGCCCCCCGCCAGGCTTGTGAGCTCCTGGAGCAACTCCAGGGCACCCACATCCCGGCATTTTTGAACAAGGAAGCGATGCATGAGGTGAAGGCCACATGTGCAGGTCACAGAGCCTCTCAGGGGCCCGGGGGGCCTGGAGGGCAGCCCGGCTCTAGCCTGGCTTCTCCCACACAGAACCCCTCCTCCCTCAGTCCTGAGCCACAGGCAGGCCACAAACGTCAGTGGGAATTCTGGGGACAGTAGTTGGCTTCCCCGAAGAGTCTGAGGGGAGGTCATCAAGTGGGGGAGGTCATGAGTGTGGCCCTAGTCTTGCAGAGTTCTGCCAGCCACCTGGAAGGGAAGGACTGAATGCTGAATGATGCCACCTTGAGATCCCCAAACACTGATTTCCTGGTTCCCAGGGCCAGGGCCAACGCCTTGATGCTGGGACACTGAGCAAGGTGGGGAGGGTGCTGGGGAAGCTACTGAGCTGGGGTAAGAGGAGCTCCCCTTCCAAACACAACCACATCAGGACGTGACTGCAGGACAGAGGGGCCACGAGCCAGGCCAATGTTCCCTGGCCTGCAGGCAAGCACTGTACCAGCTGGGGGCAGGGATGCCTGGGACCCAAGAGAGAGGGACTGGGGGACTGGCAGGCAGCTGCCCATGGGGGCACAGGCAGGCATACGTGGACCAGCCCTGTAGCACCCCTGCCCTGCCTGCAGATGAAATGGGCAGTTCCTCTGGAAGGAACAGGCTGCCATCTGGGGTGAGCCCCTCTCCCTCTGGCGGATTTTTCTGGGGCGTGGCTTTCCTATGGCGACATCAGCCTTGTGCCCAGCCTCTGGGATCCTGATATTTACAAAGCTGCACGCCAAGTGGGGACAGAAGCCCGAGGGGTACACAGACACCTGCTTACAGAGATCATACACAAGCAACACACTTTTCTTTGTTTAAAGTTATTCTTTAACGCATTATAGTCTCCAAGTTTCTGTGTCACATTGAAACACTTTTCTACTTATGTTGTTAAGTAAGATGGTTTACAGTTTCCAGGTGTGAGGATGAGGATGGGGATGAGAAACAGTTTCAGTTTACTGAGCATCTACTATGGCTGGCTGAGTGCCACACATGTATCCAGTTCCACCCGGCCCCTGTCACACGGCTGGTCAGCGGTGAGCTCGAATTTGAACTTGGGTCTGCCTCACTGCAAAGCCGGGTCTTTCTTCTGCTCTCACAACTCCCGGCCCCTGCTTCCAAGCTAAGCCCAAACCTTGCCCACAGAAAACTGCCCCCAGCCCAGCTGAGACCCTTCTGGGAGGAGCCAAGTGAGTCTGGCTGCACCTGCTACTGGTTTTCACCTATGATTTACAGCGGCTGGAAGCAAACAGCATTATTTGAAAATCACTCTCAATTCAGTCTTCATAACACCCCTAGGGTCAGGCAGATGCCATCCCGGTCTCCCTGTGAAGCCTGAGGCCATGCCTTGCTCAGGATGAGTCACAGGGGACAGGGACGGTGCTCTGTCACCAACTCCAAGTCTGCAGTCATCAGCCAGACCATGCCCATGTCTGCTCTGGAGGGAACAGGCCCTGACTTCACCCATCAGCCCGGATGCCTTTCTCCTGAACAGCCCAGGAGCAGATCTGGCTTTCTGCATTCTCGCAGGCCCTGGAGAGCCGTGAGGGGACATGCAGGCGTGACCCCCCCTGCTAGCACCCTGGCTCAGGGACGGCCAAGTCGGCAAACTGCAAGAACCCCATTTTCCATCCAGTCGGCATTTAGATTTGCTGGCTTGCTCTTAAATGCTCTTTAACAAGCAAGGCTTAGATTTGGGGGCATTGCTCTGAGTTACAGGGCCCCTTTGCTGCAAGGCCTTTTGTGCACATCACAGCTCCTTCTTCAAAAGAACCACTCACGTGCGTGAAAGCTGTCCCCTGGCGTCCTGTGGAGAGGGTCTCTGTCAGTCCCGCTGCTGTGGGACAAGGACTGGCTGTCCAGGTCTGGAGAGTTGGTCCTCGTGTCTGCCTCCCCCTTGAGCATCAGCCAGCTGCTCTTCTGCTGAAGGAAAAAACAAAGTCGTGGATTTCAAGGTCATCTGCAGTAGTGGAAACATCTCACTGGACCTTCCTTGTAGCTTCTTTTCTTTACTTTTTTTTTTTTTTTTGAGACGGAGTTTCGCTCTTGTTTCCCAGGCTACAGTGCAGTGACGTGATCTCTGCAACCTCCACCTCCCAGGTTCAAGTGATTCTCCTACCTCAGGCTCCTGAGAGGCTGGGACTACAGGTGTGTGCCACCATGCCTGGCTAATTTTTGTATTTTTAGTAGAGACAGAGTTTCACCATGTTGGCCAGGATGGTCTCGATCTCTTGACCTCGTGATCCGCCCGCCTTGGCCTCCCAGAGTGCTGGGATTACAGGCATGAGCCACCATGCCCAGCCAGCTTCCTGGCTTTTAACCTATGAGCTGACCCCACTGTGAGAAAACTCAATACGTGAGAAACGCAGCTTTCAATAAAAATCTCGCCGCTGAGTGAGACCTATCTAGATGCTGTACAGGTACCTGGAGCATCTGGGGGAAAGGGAGCTGCCCCAACTTGCCGACACAGCCATCCAGGCTCTGGGAGGCCAGGGACCCGCAGGGCTCCGCATGGGAAGAACGAGGGAGGCTGCTGAGCCCAGCCTTGGGCTCGTCCCACACACAGCCCTGCCTTCCAGCCCTAGCACAGGTGAAGGGAGCCAGGGAGGCTGAACGCAGCCCAAGCGCCACGCCCAGCCCACAGCTTGCTTTTGTAACGAGCATGTTGTTGGAAGACGGAGATGCCCATTCATGTCTCGGCTCTGGCTGCGCCCACAGAGTTTGGTGGTTGCACTGGAGACGGTGCAGCCCACAAAGCCAGAAGTATTTACTCTCTGGCCCTTTATGAAAAACGCCTGCTGAACCTGCTCTAGACTAGTGGATGCCCCAGGGGTACACTCTGGTTTATTTCCCTTTCATGGCACACATCTCTTTAGTCACAGAACCATAACCAAGTCACATGGGCACATAGCCAGGACCTTGGTAGAAGATGTGTGCGTCCTAAATGCAGGAAGGAAACTGATGGAAGGGCCTCGTGCTTTTGGCCTTGCAGGGCCCCTAAGGAACAGAATGTAAGAGAAAGATTCTGAAGTTCCCATTGGAGAAGCCCCCACAAAACTGCTTTCTTTCTGAGCAAGGCTGTTCCAAGCCAGCTCTGCTCCCTGGCATTACCTTCCTGGTATCCTGGTCGAAGCTTCCAACCTCCCCATCGGATCGCCTCGCAGCTGGAAGGGAAAAATCAATTTGTAAAGGCAACACACTATTTATTGTGGTATCACAATTTCCCACGTTACAGTTATGCTCAAAAATGAAAAATCAATCAAAGAGAAGGTCAGTCGTACAAGTGCCTTTCAAGGGGCAAGGAACAGGGTGAGCTGGACAAGGCTCCCAGAGAACCTTCCCAGGGAGCAACAGCAGCAGGAGTGTGAAGTGAGGCCCAATTTCAGTTCCAGCTAAACACCCACACAGAGCAGAGTCACGTTTGCAGATGTAGCCACGCGGCCTTTGATTTTGTTTTGTTTTGTTTTTCGAGACGGAGTCCCACTCTGCCCAGGCTGGAGTGCAGTGGTGCAATCTCGGCTCCCTGCAATGTCCGCCTCCCAGGTTCAAGCGATTCTCTTGCCTCAGCTACCCAGGGAAGCTGGGATTACAGGTGTGTGCCACCACACCTGGCTAAGTTTTGTATTTCTGGTAGAGACAGGGTTTTGCCATGTTGGCCAGGCTGGTCTTGAACTCTTGACCAAGTTCTCGAGTAATCCACGTGCCTCAGCCTCCCAAAGTGCTAGGATTACAGGCTTGAGGCACCGTGCCTGGCCCACTTGGCCTTTTGAGAACATGCATTTTAAAAATCTCCCACCTAACACAAAGTCTCAGTCATGGAGGTCAACGTGTCTGACCTGGGCGAGGGGCTCTGCATACACCAATGCCTACCCCACCCACTCCCGCAGGAAGGGGCTTCACACCGTTTCACAGATCGGGAGACTGAGGCTCAGGGACGTGGTATGCCTCACACAAGGTCACGGATGAGTGGGCACCAGAGGCCAACATGAGCCAAGCCTTCTGAGTCCGAAGTCCTTCCCTGTCTGCCACACCTGGCTAACTGCTGCTGGCAAACTGCAAAATGGTGACGAGTTCTGCTACTGGAAGACGTCCACGAAGAGCAGTCAGGAAATGACAAAATTACAAAACGCAACCAGAAATGGACTCAATGAACTAGAACAAGCAAAAGTCCATTTCGCAACAGTCCCTTTACCAAGAATACTATCTGGAGCTGAGTAATGAAGTGTCTGGATTTTCCATTCGCCTTTTTTTTGGGGAGGTTGTCACCCAGCTGGGCTGACACCTCCAGCCAAGAATGAGCAAATAAATCACACAAGGCCATGCTGACATTTCTTGGCATCCAATTTAGTACGTAAAGCCCCACACCTTGTGTATCCCGTACAGAAACACTGACCCCATGCACTGAACAATCACACAAAAACCCATCTCGGTCCCCAGCCCACCACGAAGACCCAGGCCTCAGGAAGGACACGCTGAGGTGGGCTTCTTACCTGCAGCGGGCGGCGGGCTTGGGCCCGTCTGGCTTTTGGCGTACCCTGCCTCCTGCACCACCAAGGACAAGACTGATACCAGGCCAGAGAGCTTGGAGATTTGGGATTGGGCTACAGGACCTTGACAAGATAAGGCCAAAGTTGAAGACTGAGCAGTCCCGTTCCAAATGCACCGACGCTCGTTACCCTCAACGGCTGTGTCTCCTTCTTCCAGGAGAGACAGCGATTTTCAGCGTGGAAATACACAGCCCTGCTCTCCCCACTCACAGAGGCAAATCGACGCCCAGCCTGCTCAAGACGCGCTTAATGGAGAGGCAGGGGGGGCAGGGAGCTCCGGGAGACGCATGCCCACAGCTGGACTCTCCTGTTGCCCAGACAACGGCCGTCGCCCGGCAGCGGAGCCCTTGAGTGTGCAGCCATGCATCAGTCATGACTCTTGGCAGCTGCCCAGCAAGTCCCAGGGACAAGGCAGGCCAGGGGCTACTTGGAACTTTAAGAGCATGGCCATTGTCCAAGCCAGAGAAGCTCAGGGGCTGAGTCGGCTGGCAAAAGTAAGTGCACCATTTCCTGAAAAGCCAGGAGGCCGGAAAGTGGATCACCACACTTGGAGTAATCTGCACGTGCACAGATAATTAAGTCGCTCCAGCTGAAGGGCCCTTGGGGACACGAAATCGCAGCCCTTGGAATTCAGGCCCGGGGGCCCAGAGGCCACCCTGGCTTTAAGGACTTCCCACGGCCATGGAAGATGGTTGACCAGACACATTCTGGCTGGAGAGCCATCTCAGGTCTCAAGAACAACCCCTGCCATCTGAGAGGGATATTCTGCCAAGATTTAGCAAGTTTCCTCTGCAACACTGCCAGCTCCTCCAGATGTGCACAGTTTAACCAGACTTGTACCAAGGACTTTTTAAAAGCCAGTTTGCAAGCCCACAAAACAGATGACCGAGTCTCTTGAGAACTAGGAGCCTGGGTAGGAGAAGATAGGAAACTGGCACTTTGGATTATTGATGGCTTGCTTCCGTAACAGCTCTGAGCCTGTTTCCTCATCTGTAAAATGGGCAAAGGATGCCTACCCCTCTAAGTTGTGAGGATCACATGAGATAACCTGCATGAATGCGGGGACATAATAGAAAACTCAGCTTACAGGTTTGAAAAATTAGGAATAAACAAGAGGCCAACGTTGAGGCTAATTTGTAGCACGCTGCTTTGGGATGTCAGAGAAATATCAATTCAGGACAATCAGAGAGAGTTTAAAATCACACAGGAGTTCCTCCCGAGTTCTGGAATGCATTTGTCATGAGGCACCCTCTTGGGAAAGGCTGATTTTCTACTCCCTGTATTCCTTGGGATACCTTTGGTTGGCGGCGTCTGAATGAAAGTAAGAGATCTCAAATTATTTTTCTGTGCACAGAACTGGCCTGCTTTTCCTCCTTCCCAAACCCTACCTTATAGTTCATTCATATATGAACATCCATGCCAGCCTGTGTGCATCCCTTACCCATTTATTCCTTTCCATACACTTATCTATTCATCTCTCTACCCATCCACCTATCTGCCCATTCATCCATTCATCCATCCACCCACTCATCCATCCATCTATCCATCCATCCATCTACCCACCCATTCACCCACCCATCCATCCATCAACCCATCATCCATCCATCCATCCATTCATCCATCCCTCCAGTCATCCATCCATCTACCCATCTACCCACCCATCCACCCATCCATCAACACATCTTTCATCCATCCATTCATTCATCCATCCACCCACCAACCTATCCATCCATCCATCTACCCATCCACCCACCCATGCATCCATCTAACCCATCCATCCACCCCATCCATCCACCCATCCTTCATCCATCCATCCATCCATCCACTCATCTTTTCATCTATCTACCCATCCATCTACCCATCCACCCATCTGCCCATTCATTCATTCATCCATCTATCTACCCATCCATCCACTCACCCTTCATCCATCCGTCTACCCACCCATCCATCCATCCACCCACCCATCCACCCATCTATTAATCTATCTACCCATCCATCCATCCATCCACCCATCCATCCATCTGTCCATCCATCTATCCACCCACCCCCCCATCCACCCCACCACCCATCCATCTACCCATTGATCTATCCATCCTTCACTCACCCATCCATCCATCCACCCAACCATCCATCCACCACCATCTATCCATCCACCCACCATCCATCCATCTATCCATCCACTTGTGCATCCACTATTTTTATATTTGTTCATCCAGCTTCCACTAATCCACTCATTCACCTACTCATCCATCCATCCATCCACCCACCCAGCCATCCAGCTACCCACTTACCCACGCATTCATCCATCCCTCTCTTTGTCCACTTCATTTCTTTGCTCACGGATGCATCCATTCATCCATGTAGCCCTTAATCCAGTGATCAGTCCATCTACCCTCTGTTCACCCTCAGCCCCTCAACCTTTGTCCCCCACTCCTTGTCCCGAGTGCCTGCTGTGCACTGTACTGTCTTAAGAATGGGGAATGCAGAAAAAACTCAGACATGACCCTTGTCTTCCAGAAGCTCACAGGCCAGTAAAGTGGAGGCAGAGGTGGATGAGAAGGATTCTGTACCTAACAAGAGCTTTGATGGGAGGAGCAAAGTCAACACAGAGGCACGTTCCCGAGAACATGCATGTGATAAGCACTTACTGAATACCTACTCATCGGATAAACCCTGTATTGTAGTCTGGATAAACTTTCTTTATTTTTTTTTGAGACGGAGTTTCACTCTGTCACCCAGGCTGAAGTGCAATGGCGCAATCTCGGCTCACTGCAACCTCTGCCTCCCGGGTTCAAGCGATTCTCCTGCCTCAGCCTCCTGAGTAGCTGGGATTACAGGTGCTTGCTACCATGTCCGGCTAATTTTTTGCATTTTTAGTTGAGATGGCATTTCACCATGTTGGTCAGGCTGGTCTTGAACTCCTGACCTCAGATGATTCACCTGCCTTGGCCTCCCAAAGTGCTGGGATTACAGGAGTGAGTCACTGTGCCCAGCCCTTGGGTAAGCATTTTTAAAGCATGTTAACAGATAATAATAGATGCTATGAACCTCATTTACAGATGAGGAGACCGAGGTCCGGAGTCTAAGGTCACATAGCTTGTAATCGGAACCTTGTCTGTCTGACCCTGAAGCCAGAGCTGGAGCCACTTTGTCCTCCATGCCAGATGTGTAAATTTTGAGACTCAAGGCTTCATCACCACCGACTTTGCTTCCTGTGACTTGTACAAATCCACTTCCCCACGGAGCAGCTGAAGAGAGATGCTTCGAGGGCAAGGGCCGCATCCGATAAGCCTCTGCGCTCCCTTTGGTGACCGATGTGCCAATCTGCAGCCTCAGGTGCTCAGAGGAAGTGAGTGAGATGGACACGGCATACGGCCCCATGTTTCCAAGGGAGGGCCCTACCAGCTCCCTCTGCTGGCATCAACACAGCAACAGCCCTAACCTCCAAGGACCTCTTGCCAGTATGCAGGGGCCCAGCAGAGGTGGGGGCTGTTCCCCCACTGCGCCGGGGGTGCCAGCCAAGGCTCTGCCACCAGAAGGTGGTCTCTGCCGTGCTCCTCACCAGAGTTTCCTCTGCCTCCAGTGCAGAATCATTCCTGAGACTGTCGGCACGAGCCTGAGGCAAGTCCGGGACTCTGGCAGCCAGGAGCCAGGGCCGGTACCGGCAGGCGCGCTCTCTGACAAGGGAAGGAGCGGATAACAACTGGGGAAGGTGCTCAGGGCTTCATCCCTTCGGCCAGAAGAGACGTCCTCTCTGCTCCTGGGACTTTGAATGGCTTTGCAGGAGGTTTTGAGGATTTGTCCCCTCCTAGGTCCTCCAGACGTAGCCTCTAAGGAGTAGACCCATCAACAGGAGTTTTTCTATCCTCAGAATAATCTCTATCTCTACAATTCACAGTGAATGGGAATGACATTGAGGGAGACAGAGACAGAGGCAGAGGGAGGGAGAGAACGTGAGTGTGTGTCTGTGAGAGAGCAAGTGTATAGTTGGGGCCCAGAGCATGTGCACTGGCAACTAGGAACCTCGCTCAGCCTTTCACCTGTCTGGCTGTGGGCAAATCCGCTGGAATCTCAGCTCCAGGGATCGGGGGAATGCAGGGTCACCCATGTATCCCCAGCACTGGGACAGAGCCTAGTACACAGTGGGTGGGTGCTTGAAAAACATCCCTTGGATAAATTAATGAAAGTCACTCAAATCCCTCCATGCTGGGCTTTCTCCTCTCTGGAGTCAGAATAAGAACCTCTGCTCCCTGGTTGATGTCAGGATAGAAAAAGACTGCAGACAATGAAGAAAGTGGGCCTGGAGTCTCGACCCCAGCCAATGCCTTTGTGTCCCTCCCTCTTCCTCCCAGCCTCCCTGCCTTCCACCTTTCTTTCTTTCTTTGTGTATTTTTTTTTTTTTTGAGATGAAGTCTCGATCTGTTGCCCAGGCCGCAGTGCAATGGCGCTATCTCGGCTCACGGCAACCTCTGCCTCCCAGGTTTAAGCAATTTGCGTACCTCAGCCTCCTGAGTATCTGGGACTACAGGCGCCCACCACCACACCCAGCTGATTTTTGTATTTTTAGTAGAGACAGGGTTTCACCATGTTGGCCAAGCTGGTCTCAAATGCCTAACCTCAGGTGATCCACCTGCCTCGGCCTCCCAAAAGCTGGGATTATAGGTGTGAGCCACTGCGCCTGGCCTGTCTTCCACCATTCTAGGACGGCCTCTCTGCATTCTCTGCACCACAGAGGGAGGGGTTAGCGTGTCTTTTGTATCACACAGACAGTTCCTTCTGAGCCCTGGCAACCATCGGCCATGAGGAACCCTCTAGGGAGAGGCTGACTTCCTACTCCCTGGCTCCCTTGGGGGACTCAGTGGGGGCTACCCAGCGTAGTCTTCCCCTGGACACAGCCTGCCTTTCCTTCCCACCCTGCTGGTCCTGAAACCGAAACAAAACTCCACCATTTGGGACCAAAAAGGGCCCAAAACCAACATGAAACTCAGAATCTGGAATCCCAGAGAGACACAACAAAGACTGATTAATTCCTGCTCTAAACCAGGGCACAAAGACATTGAGAATACCGCATGCCCCGTGGTGTCGCTTCCACTGCTGGCTTCCGGTGGGCAAGAGTGAGAGCCCCCACCTGCCGGGCAAGCATATGTGTTGGAGCAGGGTGAGGAGAGAGCCACGTTGCCATCTGGTGGGTCAGGATTGCTTAGAAATGAAACAGCAAATCTGTTAACTATGAGGACTATCCCTGCAACTGGAGAGTCGAACTTACTGGGAAATGTTGGGGAGCCATCATTTTTCCCCTCGTGAATTCGTTCTATTTAATTAATCAGTTAATTAATTTTTTTTGAGACGGGTCTCACTCTGTTGCCCAGGCTGGAGTGCAGTGGCACAATATCAGCTCACTGCAACCTCTGCCTCCTGGGTTCAAGTGATTCTCCTGCCTCAGCCTCTTGAGTAACTGGGATTACAGGCGTCCTCCACCATGCCCAGCTAATTTTGTATTTTTAGTAGAGACGGGGTTTCACCATGTTGGCCAGGCTGGTCTTGAACTCCTGACCTCAAGTGATCCGCCTGCCTTGGCTTCTCAAAGTGCTGGATTTACAGGCGTAAGTCACTGTGCCTGGCCCCGTCTTCCTTTTTTTATTTTCTATTCATTTCCTTTTACTTCCTTTCTCTGTTTAAAGAAGCCAATAAATAGTAACCATGTAGTGAGGCTACAGTGGTGTAAGAGCGTGCTGTGGGGCCCCGAAGGCTGCAAAAGGGCAGCACAGGTCAGGGGTCAGGGGTCAGGGGCCAGGCAAGCAGGTGTGGATGCCAGCTTGGCCAATGCCTGGTCATGTTCCCACCCCGGCCTCGGCCTCCTCACCTGCACCAGCAGCAGCCTCAGAGGTGTCCAGGTGAGATGTGAGGTCCTCTAGCGAGGGCCCAGTATGTGGTGTTCACGCACTGAGTGGCAGCTCCTCAAACACCAGGCATCTTCAACATCAAGTGTCACCCCTGCGCCCTGAAGGCCTGACCACTCTCATGCTGGAGGCTCAGTTCCCTAAAGCAGGAATCCTGGGGCTCGGATATCAGGAAAATGCAGTGCTAACTTAAAAAACTTTCAATGAGCTTGAGATAGAGAGTTGAAAGTAGATACATTAATGAAATGGGGTTTTGTTTTTTTTTTGAGATTTGGAGTCTTGCTCTGTCACTCAGGCTGGAGTACAATGGGACGATCTTGGCTCACTGAAACCTCTGCTTCCTGGTAAGGCAACATGGTGAAACGCTGCCTCTACCCCTGCCTCCTGGGTTCAAGCGATTCTCCTGCCTCAGCCTCCCGAGTAGCTGGGACTGCAGACACCCGCCATCCTGCCCGGCTAATTTATGTATTTTTGTAGAGATGAGGTTTCACCATGTTGGCCAGGCTGGTCTCAAATTCCTGACCTCAGGCGATCTGCCTGCCTCGGCCTCCCAAAGTGCTGGGATTACAGGTATGAGTCACTGCACCTGGCCAAAGGCTTGATTCTTAAATCTTGTTGAATTAACATTATCTTAAATGAATTAAACAGTCCAGCCTTCAGTGTCATTACCCAGAGTTTGTTTCAAGAAAGCCTGAAAATTAAGACGAGGGCTGCTCACGCCTGATTCGTTCCTCTCTCCCTCTGATGAGGTCGGATGGTGGTTTGCGCAGATGGGGCTGGGGGCCTGCAGGTGGGTCTTATGCACGCACGCACGCACGCATATGCACATACCTGGGCATGCATGCGCACACTTTTGACAGAATACAGTCTACCTGGATAGGAGAACATCCGGTAAAAGAACCTCTTAAATGGGAACATTGGAAATCAATTCATACCCAATTACATCCAATGTGCACTGCCCATTTACTTTCTTTCTTTTTGAGGCAGAGTCTTGCTTTGTCACCCAGGCTGGAGTACAGTGGTGCGATCTTGGCTCATTGCAGGTTTGACTTCCCAGGCTCAAGTGATCCTCCCACCTCAGGCTCCCAGTGAGCTGGGACCACAGGTACATGCCACCACACCCAGCTAATTTTTTCTATTTTTAGTAAAGATAGAGGCTGGGCACGGTGGCTCACACCTGTAATCCCAGCACTTTGGGAGGCCGAGGCCAGCGAATCACAGGTCAGGAGATCGAGACCATCCTGGCCAACATGGTAAAACCCCATCTCCACTAAAAATACAAAAAGTAGCTGGGCATGGTGGTGTGCACCTGTAGTCCCAGCTACTCAGGAGGCTGAGACAGGAGAATTGCTTGAACCCGGGAGGTGGAGATTGCAGTGAGCCCAGATCATGCCACTACACTCCAGCCTGGCCTACAGAGAGAGACTCTGTCTCAAAAAAATAAATACATAAAAATTAATTAATTAATTAAGATAGGGTTTCTACACGTTGCCCAGGCTGGTTTCAGACTCCTGAGCTCAAGGGATCCACCCACCTCAGCCTCCCAGCATGCTGGAATTACAGGTGTGAACCACTGCACCAGGCCCCATTTACCTTCAAGTCTGGGACAGATTTTACTCATGTTTGTCCCCAGAATGTGGCCAAGTGCTTGGCAGGGAGCAGGTGCTCTATCCAATCTAGTTCTTAAAAAAACTAACATAGTAAATTTTTTTTTTGAGACGGCATCTCGCTCGGGCACCCAGGCTGGGGTGCAGTGGCATGATTTTGGCTCACTGCAACCTCTGCCTCCCGGGTTTAAGCAATTCTCCTGCCTGAGCCTCTGGAGTAGCTGGGACTACAGGTTCATGCCGCTGCATCTGGCTAATTTTTTTTTTGTTTTTTTTTTGTATTTTAGTAGAGACGGGGTTTCACCGTGTTGCTCAGGCTGGTCTCCAATTCCTGAGCTCAGGCCACCCACCAGCCTTGGCCTCCCAAAGTACTAGCATTACATGCGTGAACCACCTCGCTCGGCCTACAGCAAAATTTTGAAAGGATAAAGGAGTTTTGGTAACTGCTCGGGGTTTAATCCAAGAGGAATTAATTGCCTTTGGATAGGAGAGTCATTTGCAGCCAGATTTTTTTAAATGCACAAATACGATCACTGGAGACAGTAAAATCTCATCTCTCCAGCGATGGTTAGGCTAAGGGACTGAGGGCCAAGCTCTTTGTCTTAGATCTGGGTCTGCTGGATGGCAATGAGCAATTTCATAACCTGGTTTGCTTTATTCCCCTTTCTTTCTTTTTTTTTTTTGAGTCGGAGTCTTGCTATTTTGCCAGGCTGGAGTGCAGTGGCACAATCTCGGCTCACTGCAACCTCCGTCTCCCGGATTCAAGTGATTCCCCTGCCTCAGCCTCCTGAGTAGCTGGGACTACAGGCACACGCCACCACACCCAGCTAATTTTTTGTATTTTACTAGAGACAGGGTTTCACCATGGCCAGGATGGTCTTGATCTCCTGACCTCATGATCTGCCCGCCTTAGCCTCCCAAAGTGCTGGGATTATAGGTGTGAGCCACGTGCCCGGCCTGCTCTCTTCCCCTTTCTAAGGGGCAGACCCCCTCCTGTCCTGCAGATGTGAACCACACATTTTAAGGCACCAATCTGAGACAAAGTTGGGGTGTGTGTTAATAAAAGGCCACGGTAGTCAATCCCAATCTGTGCCCCCGCAAGCACAGAATACACAGCCCTTCCAGGCAGGCTGTTCAGGCCAGGGCCATGATGGAAAGACAGATACTTACTGTGGCTGCTCCTTTTTTTTTGGTCAGGCCTCAGTTTTCCCACTTGTAACCCAAGGGAGCTGGTCTGGATAATTTCTAAGGGCCCTAGAGTCTATCTAGTCCATCTTTCTCTGATCCCTCGTGGAGATTTGTGCTCTAAGCTTCTCTGGTGGAAAGGCAATGGTAGAAGTCATCATTTCTGGAAACTCAAGAGATTTCATTCACTTGTTTCCCTCTTGGGAAGATGAAAAAACGCACAAAGTACAGGACCCATTACCGTCATGGAGAAAATTTTTTAAAAGTTTATATAACCTGATCACTGATTTATCGGCAAGTCACAGAAAACACACTTTTTATAAGATTCCGCCTGAAAGCGTCCACCCAGTTGTCAATGTGGGATGTGGCTGTTTGCTTTAGGTACATCTGGACAAGAACGTTCAATATGGAAATGCCCTTCCCCATTGCTAGCGACTGGATAACAATTCCCATCATGTGCACGGCACTTTACAGTTTAGAATGCATTTCCATATTCAGTATTCCATGAAGTTCCCATGGTCAGCTGTGGAACAGCTGGGGTGGAGGGGATTGGTCCTGTCTTGCAGATGAGTAAACTGAGGCTCAGGATAGTGAAGCAACCTGCTGTCAATCACCCAGAAATTCCAGCAGGAAAGAGAGGGGAGACTATTCACCTCTGATTCCTTCTCCATGGCCCAAGCAGGCTGCTCCCTGCGCACCTCCCAGGCAGGTTCACATGGAGCAGCGCCAGGCGTCAGCCCCTATTTGCTTATGCAAGAAATCTCCGTAACTGAAGATAAGGTCACTCATCCCATCGTCAGAAATTTTCAACACACAAGACTAAAGTGTCCTTAAGGAATAAGGGACTGATTTAAGTTTGTTCTGTATTCCAAAGATCAGGCCTGGATCAGATCGTGGTTCGAGAAGCCTCTGCCCCTCCCCATCTTGGCTAAAGTCACTCTGGTTGCATAAGTGAAGGCACCACCCCCAGGCTCTTGGCTATAAACCCCCATCCCAAGCCCTGGCTGATGTGCATTAGCCTCGGCTTCATAACACACAGGAGCGTCCTTGCTCAGACATAGCCTTCATCGTAATTTACAAGAAGAGGACTCTCAGGAGGCTGCTAGTGAATTTGCATTTAATAGACTACTAAGGGCCTTGGTGGTGCCTTCCCTGCATTAATCACAGCACGACAAAAGGGCGCATTCAGAAGCAGACGGGTATTGACAGGCATGCGGGGCAAACCGCAGCAGCGGGAGGAATCCAACCGTACCATGCTGTCTGTAGATAGGGGGTTTCCTATAGATGTTATCTTTTACGCCAGTGTCTGGGGAAGAAGAAAGAAAAACAAGGAGAGAACAGGAGGGTAAGCAGCAAGTTGTGATGGTTTCTGTTCGACAGCTTTTTGTAAGCAACAAGCACTCACCCAGATTTAGAATCACCAGGCAGCAACTGGCACCCAGCAAGCGACAGACACCCAGGCCCCAGATCACGCCTCCCTGACTCCAGACGCCACCCCCATCTGCAGGGGATGGGACAGTAGGCAGGAACCTTGTGGACCCCCGGGAAGTACGGCCAGCTCAGACAGCCCTTTTCCTCCACCCCGTTCCCAGGAGGACAAGCGTGTCTTCCTGCCGTTTGTGGGACTTTGGAAGAAAGCAAACACACATCGGTCTGATGGTTTTAGAGAAGCTCAGTGTCTGGGGAGCAGCGGAGGAGCCTGGAGTGTCACCTGGCGCCTGCTGAGTCAAGGGAAGCTGACAGTTCGGGTGTGGCCAGATGCTGGGTGTGAGGAGCCCAGCCAGCGTGTCCCGGAGCCTACCTGGGACGTGGAAGTGGCGAGGCGCCTGCTGGTAGGTGGAGGGGGGCGGCTTGCTGTCCGAGAGCATGGAGAGGCTGGGGGTGCTCCGGCCACTTTCACTGCCTCCAGACGGAAGAGCAAAGGTAGCAGATAAAGGGGAAATGGGAAAGCAAAGTAGAATATTTCAAGCATGAAAAGCTCATTCGCAGCGAGCCCTATCTCTCCTGCCCGGGGGAGCAGCCCAGAACCCCTGCCCAGGGGAAGGAGTGTGGGCCTCATCCACATTTCCGGACTGCGTCCAAGGACTTGCTAATCCAACCTTGAGCTGAACTCTGTCCAGGGTCCCATGGCAGAGGGGCAACACTGCTGAGGGCACGGGGCTTGCCGTTCTTAGTTCATGCCTTAGGGGGCTCACTCCATCTGCACCTCTGCACCCTGGCTGGTGTTAGAATCCAGCCAACCTCGAATTCGCCAAAACGACGAAGGCCCCTCTTCCTAATGATTCTTGTATATAAACACGCTGTTTTCCTCAAGAACCCACAAATTAGCCACTCAGAATAGGATTAAAGCCCTAACATCATCAAATTCTTAAAAGCCAGTGTGTAAGAAAAGAATAGTATTCATCCATTACCACATTCTTTTTTGGGGAGGGATGACAGGGTCTCGTCCTGTCACCCAAGCTAGAGTGCAGTGGCATGATCATGGCTCAGTGCAGGGTGCAGGCTCCACCTCCTGGGCTCAAGCCATTCTCCCACCTTGGCCTCTCAAGGTGGCACATACCCTGGGACCACAGGGATGCACCATCACACCTGGCTAATTTTTTTCAATTTTGTAAAGATGGGGTTTTGCCATGTTGCCCAGGCTGGTCTTGAACTCCTGGGCTCAAGCAATCCTCTCGCCTCTGCCTCCCAAAGTGCTGGGATTACAGGCTTGAGCCACTGTGCCTGGACCACATTCTTATTTTGGCAAGTTAAGTGGAAAGTGTCCTCTGACCCTGCTTCCATTGCTGGGCTCACCTGGAACTATAATTCTGTTTTGTGAACAAGGTTGGATTATCAAGTCATGGATCCAGAGGGTCGAGGTGACCCGGCTGACGCCCTCCCCCACACCTGTGTGGAGAATGAGGTGACAGACAGATGCAGGGTGCTGAACGCTTGTGATGAGAAGGTGTGCCCTCACTGCAGAAGACACTCCCGAAGCCCCGTTCCTCCCTCCCGCCAGCCGCAGGATACCCCCTCGGCACTAGGTGACGGGGTGTGAGGAGAAAGGTTCTCTTGATCTGAGAATGCTCCCTCGAGCTGCACAGCCTTTCAGAGCAGCAGGACCCTGAAGTGACATCAAAATGAAACAGAAACAGAACTTCTGCAGCGGGTGAGTGCCGTGCTGGGCCTGGAGGTGGGCTGGCCAGGTGCCATGCAGTGGACTTATGTGGAGGGCTCGATAGATGCAGGCCCAGAGGGGGCTCCTGCCTGGCAGTGGGCTGTGTGCAGTGGGAGGTCACCAGGATCGGGGAGGGCTCAGTCCGAGCAGACCCTAGTGGTCCCAGCCAGGCTGACGGCACAGAAGGGACCATGGACTCTAACGTTCAGCATTTTTTTGTGCCTGGGGCTTGGGTGCCAATTTTGCCTGTCAATGCTGATGGAGCGTCTGATGGATAACTGTTCTTCCCTTAGCAACCTCCCTCCAGAACAGCATGGAACCTTCTAGAGCCTCAGTTGGCTCTACAGGTGCCCTTGCTGGACGTGGCACCCTTGCTGGCCAGGTCACGCTCGTCAGGATTCTCCACGATAGACTCCTGCACCTCCCGGTGGCAGCAGGGGCCTCACAGCAGGGAGACTGGAAGGACACCAGCGACCTCTCCTACCGACTACGGCCGTGCCACAGCCATCCCCAGCGGCAGTCAAACAAGGCAGTTTCAAAAACGACATCCACACGAACGCTGAACAGAGGAAGACGTTTCACTTCAGGCACCATCTCGAAGCTATGTGTGCTCTTGGCATGGCCTGTGGACCTGCGTGGCTTGAGAGGGCTCATTTCTTCCTGTCTGGAATCATGGCCCCTGGTCTGCCTTGCCTCCCGTTCAGTGGGCCAAGGATCTAATACATCACAGCGTGCCTGGCCCTCCCCAGTTCCCAGCCACAGGGCAGCGTCCCCTGAAGTTACACAAACAAGAGTCTGTGGACGCATGTGCACATCTACCTGAGGAGAGTCCTGAGACCCATCCCGAGACCCATCAGATGCTTGGAGGGGCCTGAGGCCACAGGGAAGCTGGAGACACAGCCATGGTGGCCCACCTCGCTCCTCTCCCCTGGGGCCCTCTAACGCCAGTCCCAGTCCTGCCACCTCGGTCCCTCCCTCCCAGAGCCCCACCCCTTGACGAGTGTCCTACCCAGGGCTTCCCACCTGTCCAGACCCTTCCTGGGTCTAGGCTCAGGCTCTGCCTCCTCTGCTTAGCCTTCTGGGAGGACATGGTCTACACGGACCTCTCCCTTCTCTGCACTCATGCCTGCCTGCTATCCATGAGGCTTCGCTGGAACAAAGTGCATTGCCAGCTTCCACGTAGAGTGCTTTGCTGCTAGGCTCACATCCTGGGGGCTTCTGATATGCTGCAGACGGGGATGCTTCAGCATCCTTTACCCTGGGAGGTGGCCTGTTAGGAGAGGAGCAGCCTCAGCCCTTTTGAAAGGTCTTCTTCCTCCTCAACTTCCTCCACTTTTTCCTCTTCCTCCTCCTCCGCTTCTTCTCCTTCTCTTCCTTCTCTACTTTTTCCTCTTCCTCTCCCCTTCCATCTTTTTAAAATTTCAGTAAATGTTTCATTCAGAACAGCCTCAGGTAGTCCAGGAGGCTCTTGCACCCTCCCCGCCAGCCTCCCTGCCGTCCCCTCCCCCCTCACTAGGCCATGCCCACAGATTGGTGCCATCTCCATGCCACATGGGATTCGGGTTTTCCCGGGCGTCACCTGGTGTCCTTCCTCTCCAGGATCCCACCCAGGAAACATGACATTTTGTTGCCACGTCTCCAGAGGCTCCTCTCGGCTGTGACCTTCTGCAGACTTTCCTTGTGTTTGAGGACTTTGACAGTTTTGAGGAGGGCTGCCTGATGTTTTCTCATGGAGATACTGGGGCTATGGGGTTGGGGAGTAGCCCCCGAGGTGAAGTCCTCACCACGTCCTATCAAGGGCACCTGCTGTCAGCAGAGCGGATCACTGGCCGTGGCAGCCTTGCTGACCGGGTCACGTGCATCAGGATCCTCCACGGTGGACTTGCTCCTTCTCTCCCCTCCCACATGGTGACCTCGGGAAGGAGCTACTCTGTGTAACCCACGCTTGCTCACGTGTCAGGAGTGGGAGTTACAACGCCCTCCTGGAAGACGGGGCGTCTGCTGACGTTATTTGGAATTCCTCTGTGTGGGAGATCTCTCTTTCTCTCTGTTTGTTTACTCAACATTTACGTAGATGCACGTGGATGGATGGATCTTGCGATTGTGCTCTAGTTTGCAATCCAATGCCACGTGCCTCATCTTGAATTTCCCGGTGGCCCAGAGTGTCCCTGGCGCTGGCTCAGCTGGCTCCTATGGAGCCTCCTCCAGGGGACGCTGCAGAGAGGTCAGCTGGTGGCCAGGGCAGGATGATGCCCACGCTGCAGTGCACAGACACATCCTGGGTCCTCGACCACAACCACCCTGAGGACCATGCTTCAGGGATGAGGCCCTTTTGCAGCTGAGGGAGTGGTCGCTCAGCAAGCTGAAGAGGCACTGCTAGGGCCCCTCCTTCCTTCTCAGGCCAGGGGTTCAGAGTGGGCCCACTGCTCAGCACATGCAGGCTGCCTGGCCAGCGGCCTCAGCAGCACCCACTCCCCTCCCAGCCTGTACCTGCCTGCCCCCACTGCCGGCTTCTCCACAGAGGACACGCCAGGGACTGAAATTCATGAGAAACTGCCCACGGCTGTGGCCAGCACCTCTCCTGAAGCTGGGTCTTGGTGGGAAGGTGTGCCGGGGTGGGGCCTGTGAGCATTTGGTGGGGGGTGGGGCCAAGCCTTGCAATGCCATGTGGAGGGTAAAGTCCACTGAGTGGGGCCAGAGATGGCAGAAGAGCCCAAGGAGCAAACACGAAGGGCTTTCCCAGAGGGCGGGCGACACTGCCTGGTGTCCAGCTGACCCCTGGGGCTGCCACCAGGAGGTCCTAGGCTGGGACGCACTGGAGCGCGTGGCTGCAGAGGAGGACGAGCGCCTTTGTGTGGCCTCAGAGGTCGGCCCAGGACCTGAGGGTGAACAGAACTTGTGAATGGGGCCCTGGGTAGAAGCCTGACCCTGGGCTCTGCCAGCAGGAGCTTTGGGATCTTGGCCAGTGGCTTTTCTCTGAGCCTCAGTCCCCTCAGGAGTATGCTCTGGAAAGAGGCTGGGTGCTCCCAAGGTCACAGACAGCCATGGGAGTCAGGTGGGGACAGAGTATGGGTGCCGGGTTCCCCTGCACTGGATACCAGAAAGGAGGTCACCTGGCTTTGTGTGATCTTTTCTTTTCTTGCCTTCTTTCTTTTCTTTCTTCTTTCTCTCTCTCTTTCTTTCTCTCTCTTACTTTCTCTCTCTCTGTCTCTCTTTCTCTCTTTCTTTCTTTTTCTTTTTTGACATATAGTCTCACTCTGTTGCCCAGGCTGGAGTGCAGTGGCTCAATCTCAGCTTACTGCAACCTCCGCCTCCCGGGTTCAAGCAATCCTCCCACCTTCAAGCAATCCTCCTGCCTTAGACTCCCTAACAGATGGAACTACAGGTGTGCCACCACAGCTGGCTAATGTTTGCATTTTTAGTAGAGATGGGGTTTCACCATGTTGGCTAGGTTGGTCTCAAACTCCCACCGCACCCGGCCCCGAGTGACTTCTGAATGAAGGGCACTGGCAGGCAATATGGCCAGGGAGGAACCAGGGCAGAGACAGGTATCAAAGAGGCAAAAACCTGGCCCCACCCAGGGGAGGTCTCAAAGGGATGGTGCCTCCTGGCCCCAGGAGATGTCCTTGGAGGGGCTGTGGCATAGACGGCTTCGGAGCCACATTGTGGTGGCGGGGTGGGTACGTGGGCAGCCTCCAAACTCTCTCCTGCTACAAGAGGTGGAAGGAAGGGGATGGGGGCAGGGGGCTGCCAGTCCTTGGTCTCCCTCTTTGGCTGTCTCAGGAGCTGAGGAGGGGGCTGCTCCCATGGGGCCGGCCCTGGGCCTTCCTCACCCGGAAGTGGTAAGAAGTAGACGGTGGATACTCAGGACGGGGCAGAGGAGGGGAGGGTCACCAGGGTCAGCTCTGGCTCCAGGCTCCACAGACGCTGCTCACAGGGGCTTCCTGGGGGGCGGAGTGAGCCTGCCCCAGGCTCTGGCCATGCCCCTCTCAGGGACCCACAGTTGGGACGGCCACAGCAGAAGGAGGGCTGAAGGTGGGAGGACAGCTGGGTGTCCAGGGCCTCTTGGCACAGAGCAACAGGAGAAGTGGCATCTCCTTGGGTGCCCCGCCGGGACTCACCCGGAGGGTTGGAATCACCCTGGGTTTCGGGAGACCCCTGCCGCGCAACTGCGGTGGACCACACACAGCAGAGGCCCCGCTGGCCGCACTCCTGCTCTGGGGAGGTGCCCTTTCTGCCTTTGCTTCTCTCGTTTGCTTGTCGTCTGAGATGGGGTCTTGCTCTGTTGCCCAGGCTGGAGCGCAGTGGTGCAATCATAGCTCACTGCAGCTTTAGACTCCTGGGCTGAAGCAATCCTCCTGCCTCAGCCTCCCGAGGAGTTGGGATTACAGGCATGCACCACCATGCCCAGCTATTTTTTTTTTTTTTTTTTAAGGCAAGGGGTCTCACTAGGTTTCCCAGGTTGGTCTTAAACTCCTGGCCTCAAGTGATTCTTCTGCCTTGGCCTCCCAAAGTGGTGGAGGTACAGGTGTGAGTCACTGCACCTGGCAGAGGGCTTTGCTTCTTCTCAAAGGAGTCAAATCATCCCAAAGAGGCCATGAGCTGTAGGGACAGGTCCCCAGAAAAATGAGGATGGCCATGTCCATCAATGGTCAGGAACTCTCTTCTCAGTAGGCCACAGGGCCCTCCTAAAACGATGATGATGAAGTACACAGAGAGGCATGCAGGTCCAAAGGAGCCCCATGTGATGACCATCCCATGATGGGAGTCCCGCTGTCTGTCCCACCTTCTCGCTCCCTGTGGCCCGGGAGTCTTTTCCAGAAGACATTCCCACTCAGCAGCTGCACAGGATGGGGAGCTTACGGCATCGCCTGGGGAATCAGCAAGAACATCACGGCTGCCTTCTTTAATGCCCTGAGTGTCTTTCTGCGGTGCACCATTCAGCTGGGGCTGTGTAACAAAGTACCGCAGCCTGGGTGGTTTAAATGGCAGACATATTTCCCCTCACAGCGCTGGAGGCCGGACCTCTCTGAGCCAGGTCTGGCAGGTTGTGGCTTCTCCTGAGACTGTCCTTCCTGGCATGCAGACGTTGCTGTGCCTGCGGTGGCCTTCCATCTGAGTGTGTGTGGAGAGAGGGGAAGCACTGGCATCTCTTCCTCTTCGTAATTACAAAGATGTCAGTTCTATGGGATTCAGGCCCACCCTGAGGACCTCATCTAATGAATGGCCTCCTTAAAGGCCCCCTGTACAGATATAGTCATGTCAGAGATTAGGGCTCCAACCTATAAGTGTAGGGGACGCACTTTTCAGTCCTCAGCATACAGGAAAACACGAGCATGGCCATGTCCCTGTGGGACATGCATGTGGATGCCCGTGCAGGGATGTGGACAGCTCATCTACTCCTGGGAGAGCTGAGAGTTGGAGCCAAACGGGGTGTGAACCCTGCCCTGGGTCCAGGAGCTCTAGGGCTGTGGAAGAGTCAGGGCTTCCGCACAGTGTAGCTTCTGCTCCTGAACACTAACCCCGAGAGCACGTGCGCCCCCTGGCTGATGCATGAAATCAAAGGTGGTGACTTGGGTAAAGGCTCTGAGGACAAAGCCTGTGGGGGCGGGGGAGGACGGAACAGGAACACCTGGTCCCCTCTTCCTGAAGCTTTCCAGGCCTCTCTCCCTTCTGCTCCTTTATGTAACAAGGTACCTACGTTTTTCTGCCAGGAACATTTGCACACGGACACATGGAGCCAGACGCACAAGACACACACAGCGAGGGGACAGGGCATGAAACAGGGGCTCCGGTGAAGCCATGCGGCGACACAGACAGCGAGCACACAGACGCCGGGCGTGGACGCCCGCGAGCACCCACCGCCCACAGCACTGCGCGCCTTACCTCGGAAGTGGGGGATGTAATGATGTCTGAACATGGATGTAGGGCTTGGGTGTTGGGACAGGGAGAGGCAGCTACTGGCACCCACACTCACAGTACCAGCTACGGGGTAACAGAGAGCAAGTCAGAGTCAACCTGGGCTCGCTGGCACAAAGCCACACATATTCCTCGTCCCCACTCTGCTAGGAACACTGTTGCTTCCTCTCTCGAGGAACGCACCCCTTTTTGCACCTGAAGGGGGTCACCAAACACGCTTTAGACCACTCTCCTCCAGGTACAGAGCAAAGAAACTGGACCCTGGAGTACCAGGTGGAGGGCAGGGGTTCCCAGGGGAGGGAGGGCCCCCAGCCAGGCCTGTCGCTCAGTACTGGGGGTCTCCTGGGGATCAAGGACTCAGCTGGAGAGCAGCTCAGGGAGTGGTCTGCCACCAGACATCTTCACCAGCCTCGCCCGGCAAGATGCAGGCTTGGCTCTTGGGGTTAGCCTGGGCCAAGCGCAGTCAACAAGCCCAGGCTGTCCTTGCGCTATGAGGATTGAGCCAGCAAAGGGTCCTTAGGAGGAGGAGCTCAATAAAGTTGGCTGCCCTTGGCTCACCTGCTCACCTGTTTGCTCACTCACTCATTTCTTCACTCATTCACTCTTTCATTCACACACTCACTCATTCAATCATTCACTCACTCACTCATTTATGCACTCACTCATTCATTCAATCGCTCACTCATTCATTCACTAATTCACTCATTCACTCACTCACTCATGTACTTACTCATTTCTTCACTCATTCATTCACTCTTTCATTCACACACTCACTCATTCAATCATTCACTCACTCACTCACTCACTCACTCACTCACTCATGTACTCATTCCCTTACCCACTTTCTCAACATTTATTGAGCAGAATGTACCAGGCACATTGCAAGGAGCCAATGGAAATAACTTTGCAAATGAATGAGTTTTGATTTTTCCACAAAGGCTGCATAAATAAGAGCTAGAGTCCATGGACGTGGAAATGGAGCCATGCAGCAGCTGGCTGGGAAGGAAGCAGCTCGGAAAAATCTCTCAAAAGGCAGTGTCTGTGTGGAGCGTCCCTGCTGTGGCTTTCACACTCTCGGGGAGTCGAGGTGTTTCACAGCTACAGGGAATGATACACAGCTGGGCACCAGGCAGGGGATGAGGTGATGCGTATGGAGAAGACTCGCCTTGGGGCTCTCTCCTGACTGGCGGAGGCCTCTCATCCTTCTCCCATGAGGACAGCGGTCACTGGAGGACCAACTCAGCCACAGGTGAAATGTTACCGGGCTTCACTTTTCCACCACTGTCTTTGCTTTCCCAGCCTGTCTTCCCAGACCCACATGAGCTTGCAACTGGCCGGCGTCTGGTCTGCTAACACGTGTGCTGCTTTAGCTTCCTGACATCTCCTGCCACTGAATCATTAGCTGGAATCTAAGCACTCAGTGTGTGCTTCCCAGGATGTGGCTCCGCTAACCAGCAGGGCAGCCTCTGCAGCTCACCTCGAAGACACGAGGAGCTCCTTTCCTTAATGTCACTAAATGAGCAGGTTCTTGGCCACCCGCCCGCTGGCAATCCCACCCATTTCCACCATGTTTCCAGTTGCGTAAGGAAAAGGCCACTTATAACAGAAAAAAAACCAAGGAAAAGGACAGTGTCCTTGGGGGCTCAGAGGAACCAGGGGGCCAAGTACCTGGACGGCTGTAGTGCTGTGGTGACCGTGAGGTCGGGGTGTAGCGCCCGAGGCTGACCGACCCCGTGGAGCTTGGGCTGGAGGTCCGGCACTGCTTGTAGGACCGATCATCCTGATCCCCCTGGGAGGGAAGACACAGCTCGTGAACATTCAAGCCGGGAGCACTGCCCACCCCTGTCCACCCATTCTCCCCACCCCTATGTGGCATCTGCCCTCCTGACCCGAGTGGATGACTCAATGTGGTCCCGTGTGGGAATCTCCTGCACCTGCCCCGGCAGGTCTGAAGAGCCAGGTAGGGCCTGGCGTGGTGCAGACGCACTCCTCCCTGTGCCTGGTGGATTCCCGCCACAGGGCATAGTACAGGGACCCACTGGCGGGGACCCCCCTTCCTCTCCTGCGGGTGGGAACTCTGACTGTATCCTCCAGGTCTCCTACCTGACCCTCGCCAGTGCCCAGGGCTCTTAGAACACAGTGTTAGAACCATGGAGACTCCTCCAGTCCCGAGGGGGCTTGCCATGTGTGAACTGGGGGCTCTCACAGCCCTGACACTCATTTGGAGGTAGAAAGGTACCCCACTCAGGCTGGGACACCCAGCTGAGTCAGACCCACAAGCATGGACATGGCAGACTTCATCCAGGCAGGAGCAGCTGTTTGCAGCAGGCAGAGTGGGAGGCAGGTGGAGTGAAGTGGCGTGGCCCCGTGGCACTGGGGAGAGCAGGCTGCCTGGCCCACCACAGCTTGACATGCTGGCCTGGGTCATTACACGGCCCAGCCCAGTGTCCTGCTGTGGGTGGACACTGCTACTTTGCCCTCAAGGCCAGCGCTGATGAGCAAAGGAATTCCTGGTCTGGGCCTATGGCTCCCATGGCCTGTCAGAGAGTATCTACCACCCCAAGGCGTGCTGTCCCTAAGGCCTGCCTGGCATGCCACCCCCATGTGCTCAGGCTAGGTTCCTACCTGGGCTTCTCCCTGTGCCCTTTGGTGACTGTCAAACCCCAGCCAGGGCGCACTTTCTTAGGCCGGCTAGTGCCCTGCTATCTCCTCGCTACCCAGGCATCCTCTGCACGGCCTGGCAGCCAATGTCCACCTTACAGGTGTCCTGGCTCCTGGTCCAGCCTGGACTCTGGGCTTGCCAGCTACATGCAGGTTCAGCAGCTCGGTGCAAGTGGCCCCTCGCGTGTCTGGCCATCACATCCCTGGATCCAAGGGTTTGATGCCCAGTTGCTGCTGGCTTTGCAGGCAGGCCGTGTTCTTCCAGCAGAACAGCACCACCGAGGCCCACACTTGCCGTATTCCCCCGCCATCCCCCAGTGCTGTGTCTATGGGGGCAGGTGAAGGAGTCAAGCAGAGAAGCCAGGCAAGGGGGCTCTGCAGAAGGTTCTGGCTCTAGGGGGCTCTCCCAGAAGGTTCTGGCTCTAGGGGGCTCTCCCAGAAGGTTCTGGCTCTAGGGGGCTCTCCCAGAAGGTTCTGGCTCTAGGGGGCTCTCCC
>CAUYLG010076454.1:0-52000 GCA_963573385.1 Cacajao melanocephalus
TGGTGTTTTAGTCATGAAGTCCTTGCCTATGCCTATGTCAAACTTTCTTTTCTTTTAGAAATATTTGTCAGATTTCCCAAAATATACCCCTTTATTTTAAATAAAACTGTGATATAACTTTAACTCAATTTGGAGAAAAAAAATGACATGTTTACAAATGCTAAGTATTCCTCTTTATTTACCTAAGCACAATTTTAGTGTGCTCATACATTTCTTTTTGAGATTATTTTCCAGTATTTTATATAATATTTGTTTCTCATGTTAATGAGATCATTTTTCATTATATTCTCTAATAATTTATTACTTGTATGATCATAATAATAACATTTATTCAACACATTTAACATGCTAGCTGGATCGGCTTTCATGAAATTTGTAATGTAATCTTCACAACATCTTTGTGAGGCACTCACTAATGCTAGCTTCATGATGTAGATAAGGAAACTGAGGAATAGAAAGGTTAAGTAACTTGTTTACGATGCTATAGATTATAAGAAAGTATTTATGCTCTGAAATCTAGGTGGAGGTTGCCAAAAAAAAAAAAAAAAGAAAAAAAGAAAACAACAACAACAACAAAAAGAAAGTATTTAAATATAAATTGCATAATTACAAGACCCTAATTTTAATATTACATCAAAACTTTTTATTTACATCCTGTCACATAATTGAGCTCTTCTGTTAGTTCTGGAAGTATTTTAGGTTATTTTTATAGCTTCTCTGGCTACTTCATTTATATCTCATACTGTAGATAAAAACTTTTGTTTATACCTGTCATCCTTTCTCCACTGAACAGAGAAAGCCTTCTTTATAATATATATATATATATATTATATATATATATATTTCTATATTTCTATATATATCCCCAATTTATATATTTTTTTTGTGTGTGGGGATATATATATATACATATATATATATCCCCAATTTTAATCCAACTGTGAAGTTCTTGGGCCCTTCGTTAGACAGACACTAATCAATCTATATTTTTAAACCATCCAGTAAACGTACATTGTTCCACTGTATGCTGCTGTATTCTCTTATACAATATTAGTTTAATCTGAAATACATAGACAATACATCAAGTTTTAAATAAGAGTTTTTTCATTTATATATATGTATTAGCCAAAAGCCTTTAAATTTACATTGTTCTAAAAAGTCCATTTAATAAAGCAAATACTTATTCAGCCTTAACTTACATAACCCCATGTGATAATCTGTATGTATTTAGTAGTTAAAAAACAAGAAAACAATGTAAATATAAACCTCTATGCATGAGAACTTAGTATAAAATCTTAATAACAGACTTATAAAAACCTCCTTTTATAAAAATTCTAAACTCAAGTTACAATAAATAGTTCTGCATAGGAATTATGCTAAGAACGATCTTTGCAACTTATTCTTTAAGTAGTTTAGATAGCAATAAGGGAGAAAATCATCTTATGTGACTTTGATGTGTGACAAATCCAAGAATTGACAGGACCGTGTAAATCGTGTGTATTATCATGCTTCATCTGAATGTCTCTACAACATATACAAGTTGAAGGATTAAGTGTGAGAAGAGCTTTCAGAGCTGTGTCAGTGCTGAGGGCTGTCGACACTGATTAAGACACTGACAGAGTGCACAAAAAAACCATTTGTTGGCATGACATATCAGATGGGTGAAGTATCCGTCTTTGTCTATTGAGTTCAGTTTTCTTCCAAACCGACTTACAGATTAGCTGTAGTGGTTCCAGAGGCAAATAGTACATTGATTTTTAATACAGACATTATGCAAAATAGGTAGGAATGAAAAGTTTTTAAAGAGGCTTTTCTATAGCATTAGTAAGCACAATGAACAATCGCGCATTAGTATGAATGGTGTTTCCTTCCATCTTCTACCTCTAAGAGCCACTTTTTAAAACAGCAGCTCCCATTAAAAGGCTAATTCTCTTTCTACCCATGGCTAAACTGTGTGGTGAGGTTTACTTTTGTTTGGCACTGAAAAATAAATGATGGAAAATTGGAGCTAACAATACGTTCTGATTATTCCTACGGTATGTAATATTCTCTGAATGTAACAAACCATGTTTATCCCACTAGGGAGAGTGAGTAAGGGAGAGAGTGATTCCCTGTGATTTATTGGCATGCATAGTGCTGTTAAATAGCCATTTTATCATTCTGCCTTGACACTGACAAATTTTATTTAAATTCTAGGAATTAAAATTTTTTACATGTAAAATATTACCTAAATGTTGTATTGACTATGAGAAATAAAAGTTATTTGGAGTAGTTAAGACCATTGGGTCCATCATTTGTTGTGTTCCACTTGTTATTCTAAAGCGTATGAGTTTTCATTGTTTCTATCTAATATATTTTAAATGGTCTCCTTCCTACATTTATACATTTTAAAAAGTGGTAGCATAGAGTAGATCATCATTCTAGGAAGCCAGATTCTCCAGTTAAGAAAGGATACAGATTACCTCCATATATATCCTTATTCCTATTATAGTCTTAGCTTAAAGGTGATGTCAATACAAGCAGCCCTATCCAATATGCCTTGCTATCCCCATATAGGAAAAATACATATTCCATTTCATGAATATTCACTCAGTGGTGAATTGCTCATGCCAAGGAAAGAAGATATTTTTTGAAAGGGGAAAGGAGAGTCAAAAGCCCCAAACACTCTCTATCCTGGTACTATTGAGATGAAAAATTAAAATTCCAAGATGACTGGCCAGAGTTATTGTAAAATGTGTAGTTAGAGAAGACAGTAAAGCGTGACTCAACATGTGAAACTCAATTCTGTGGTCCAGTTTGTGGCAAAATATAAAACACTATTCCAAATAATTCTAAAACTTGTAATATTTGTTTATATCTAGTGGACTATAACTAAGGGGAGAAAAAAGTCTTTATTTAATGAGTATTGTTATTTTCAGACTGTTGTGTATGTATTACGGGAAAAAAAAAAAAAACAACAAATACACTATTAGGCTGGTGCCATTGAGGACCAGGGAGTTTTGGCAAGGGAGAAACAGGATACAGATATCAGATAGATGAGTTTAAGTAAAACCTCTATAATCCTGAATATGAATTACAAGTATCCATTATATAATAAAGAAAAGAAAAGAAATTTCTTAGCTCTGTCCACTGAAAAATCTTAGAAGCAATGATCAAATAAAATCTTTAGACCACAAAGTGGTCTCTAAATATTATTTCTATCGAAAAGAATATAAGAATCTCTTAGGAAATGGCTGATTCCACATTTTGAGCAGAATATATACAAGATGCCCCTGGAACATTTTGTCATACCAAAGCAAAGAAACAAAGGTAATAATAAAATGACTTGGGAGCCTACTTGAAGATATTGTCAATAGCCTGAACTGAGACAATCTGGCATCAGTAGGTGTGAACATGCAATGGACTGAAAATCATCTAAAAGATTTAAATCAATGAGTCTATAGTAACATTAAAAGAAAAAAGCAATGCATGGGTGTCCTCTAGAAGAGGCTGAGAAACCAACTCATTTTTTAAACTAGTGAATGAAACGTTGAATATGATTTTTCTAAGAAATCTTCATCTAAAGGTAACCAAATAGTTGATGAGGGGAAGTTTCTATTAAAGTAGTCCAGCTACTTGAATACTAACTGTAGTATAATCTACTAATAGAAGAAGAAATGACACATCTAAAGTATGTTTGTTTTCATAATCTATCAAAATAATGGATTTAGGCCAGAGATCAGCAAACTTTTCCTGTAAGGAATCAGAAGGTAAATATTATAGGCTTTAAGGTCCATATGGTTTCTGTTTCAACCCTGTTGTTATAGCATAAAAGAAGGCATAGAGAAAACATAAATGAATAAATGTGTCTGTGTTTCAGTAAAACTTTTTTTTTTTTTTTTTACCAAAAGAGGCTGCAAGACAATTTGGCCCACGGACCATTGTTTGTCTTTGATATAGACAATGGTTATCAATGGCTGCTAACATCAGAGACAGAGATAACAGGAGAGTATATGCCTCCTGATAGACGTATATAACAACACATAACACAATTTATTAACTATTCTTACACTAAAAATGAACCTAAATCTAATCAAGGTCCTAGGCCTAAATATCATGGAACAAAGCCATATATCAACCAGTTGCAATAAAATGGTCAATACCTTTGTAGATCCTGATTTTAAAAAGTAGTATATTTATTTGTGTAAAAATTATATATAAGTATGTATGTGTACACATATGCAAATTCACATATACTTTCATATATATGAGACAGGGAAATTTGAAAACTATTGGTTATATGGTAATACTAATATATTGTTAGTGGTTGGTTTAGTGAAATATGGTACTGTGGTTATGTTTTCAAAAATATCCTTTGATGCTGAATATTCACATATGAAATTACATGCTACCTGAGATTTTCTTCAAAATAGTCTAGAAAAAAGAGAGAAAGTGGATGAGGCATAAAACAAAATTGAATAGCAGTTGATAATTACTGAAGCTGACTGTTAACACTGGGACTGATTATAGCATTTTATCTATTTTTGTGTATGTATGAATTTTTTCAGCATGATAAAAAAAAGCCGAATAATATACTTTGTAGTTTACACATTTCAGTTTCTTATCTGGAACACCGGTAATGTCTATTTATTTCAGGCTTTTCCCTTCTTTGGTATTCTTTTGTATTTGTCTATTGCAAATTCGTATTATTTGCCTTTGACTATCCTTTGATTTTCAAGGTCATATAAATTTTCAAGCTTTTATTTCATGCAAGGAAAAAGTCATTCTTTCAAATTAGGGTTATTCCTAATAGTTCTTGACATAGCATGTTCATCAACACTACACTATAACTCTTAACTTATTCTAAGAAATCAATGTCCTGAATTAAATTCTGAATTCAAGTTCCTTTCCAGTTCATGATGTAGGACACAGTAACCCTACTGAGATTAGGATGACAATTTAGATGACTTATTAGGTGGATATTACTTTATAATACCATGTACTATAATGGCATTGTACATTATTAAAAATGCATAAACTTCATCATACCAAGAATAGGATATACTCATTTCTATTATGCTTACTGATTTAAAAGTCCTTTTATAATCTTTGACCAATGAACATGGAAATGTAGTTACAGGAAATTTTGAGTTTAATGTGAATTGTAAAAGAAGAAACTCCAGAAACAAAAAAGTAATGAAGATATATTTTAGGTTTTATTTTAAAAGTTAAGATTTATCAAATTATACTTTATTTCATTATATACCCAGCAACTACTCAAGTATAATTGAAAGCATTTGGATTTTTATTCCACAATATATGAAATTTTACTTGATCATTTCTCTCTTAATTTCATTTAAATTATCATTACAAAGTATCACATATCTCTTTAAAGGATATTTCCTTAAGACTTCTAATTTTTTTGCCCAATCTCCATAAAATACTTGCTGCTAGTTTATATAAATACTCTTTTAATTATTATTTTAGCCACAACAACTATTCTCTATTAAGTTTTAACCATGTTGCAGGTACTTTATATACGTTTATTACATTTTTAACATTTAAAATTACATTGGAGTGATTCACTTACTCACATCACATATTAGGGAAACTGAGACTTAGTAAGGACAATTAATATTCTCAAGTTTCTGTAGTCTTAAATAAAAGAGCTGGGTTTTAAGCTCACATGCAAGTCTCTAGAGCTCATGTTCTTTCTAGCACACAATGCCATGTGAGATATCTAAAGCCATGTGTCAAAAAACCTATAATTATAATTATTATGAAGATAGCAGCCCTCCAGCCTAATGTCAAATGCACTGTTCTTTACTATGAGTGACCACCATATGCATATACATTACAGGCAAGTAAGTAGCACAGAGTATAGAAGCAGAAATGATACCAACTCTCTGGAATTCCACTGACAATGTTAAGATGATATTTTCAGTTTAAAAAAGGATCAGTTTAAGGTGACCTAGTATATGACTTCAACATACATGAAAGATAAATTAATCTGATTTTTAAAAAGTAGCATATGAGAAAAATAAAGTCAAGAAGAATAGTGCCTCATCTAAATATTAGAAAAAAATTACAAATAGATTGTTTACTATGACATTGAGAACTTTTTATTTCATGTAATATGACCCTGAAGACTTCTTTCTTAGAGTTTCATATATTTGACATTTTGAAATGTATATTTACCCACATAAAATGTCTTCAAAAATATACTTGTAAGGCTAAATAATCATATTTACCCCTCTAATTATAGTGCTATTCCATGAAAGAAAATATCTTTAGAACTTGAATTTGTATGCAAGAGTTAAAATTTGGGTCTCATTTTCTTTTAGAAAAAAAAAAAATGGTTGTAGTGACATCTGCCAGTTCTTTTGAAAATTACAAATTTTCCATAATCACACCTCAGCTGAATTGCAACTCTCCAAGACAAATTTGTATATTTAACAGCTATTTCTTCTACAAATGGTCATGTAGACCTTCTTAGTGCATGGCTACATATTGTACTCTCACGTTCTCCATTCAATCCATACTGAACCTGAATCTCTTCGTTTCTTCCTAGGTTTCATATTACATCTAGCTTCCAGGTAACATAGCTGTTTTCTCTGCCTGAAACTCTTCTCCTACTCCTCCCTGAGCCAACTCCTCCCATCTTTCAGGGCTTTTTTAGACTCTTCTTCCAGGAAACTTTTGCGGATTTCTTGCATTTGTTTGTAGCCAATAGAGGTATCTTTATTCAAAAGCGTTAACCTGTTCTAACTCCTTCTAGCATGGCAAGAATCGGTCTTCATCTTGGGATTTGATTCATTTTTCTTTTCCAGGCAATGAGCTTTAAATGTCTCTACTTTATAAATTTGCTGGAACAAAATTCCACCACTTGTCAACAAAACACGAGAGAGAGAGAGAGTTCTTGTTTTCTAGTGGGGGAAAATGATGGTTAATGTAGGAAACATACGCATTAGGAAAACTTAAGGTCCTGGCTGCAGACTAGGTAGACAATGAAAAAACTATGAACAATTTCTTCTATCACCACTGGTCCTAAATATAGTGGAATGACAACTAATCTCCAGAGTATACCCAAAGAAAGGGAGAACCAGAGGCTTGTCCTCTGCTGCTGTTGAAAAACTTGTGTTGACAGCCCCAATCCCAGCTGTCCAACTTGTTTATGGGAGGCAATCAATTTTATTACTGTTTTTGCAGAACTTTAAGCCTTATATTCAAAATGGCTCTTGACTTTTACCCATGTAGCATCTATCTATAAAACAATTTCTGTACCAATTGCTAGTAGCCAGGATGATGTAGTCAACCCTTGGCTTGATTTCAGATAACCGCAAATCTGCTAGTAGCTGCTGCAATTACCTCCCAGGTTAGAACTCTCCTAGGAATAAGAATTTTCTAATGTGGCAAAAGCACAGATCATTTAAATTTAGCCAAATCTGTTTTATCAAGGAAATTCCCTGATTTTCACGTTATAATGAGGACAGGACCAATTTCTCTGGTTCCAAATGGCTGTTCACAAGGAAAAAAACCTCCATGTGCAGCTGTCTTAGATGTTTAAAACATCTAAGCTTGTGTTTGTGTGTGCATCCATGTGTACTTAAACATGTGAAACATACCCAAAATAACACTGCACTTCCAGAGCTGGATGAGATGAGCCTTCTATATGTTCATGTAGCATATTGTACTTCTAGCATAGAACTTATAACATGATGTTGACTTGCTTATTCAAATAATCTAAAGGTAGGAATCATAAATGCTTATTTTTGTGCCCGCAGTGCCTAAAACAGCATCAGACACAGTCAGTACGCAGTAAATATTAACTGAATGAAAATTGTATCCACCATAAAAGACGCAATGGATTATGAGTATCCTTTTTACCACACTCAACATATTCATGCAGATTCTTTATGTGTATGTATTTGTCCCAAGTATCATTAAGGCAATCCAAAGCATAAAAATATAAGAAATGTATGACTCCTATGTATGGTAAAGCCAAAACTGAGTTGACCTTCCTGCTTGTTACCCAAAACCAAAATGCATAGAAAGAATAGGTAAGTCCAAGAACACTTTGCAGGATGCTTGATAATACACTTCTGCATTTTCAGGAGGTTGAAAACAGCAACAAATGGATACTTTCCAATTTAATTTGAAATTAAAAGATAACTTGAACAGAGAATTCCATAGCAGAGACCATAGTCAGCATGCCCTGGCATCAAGCGTCTCAAGATTAAATCAAGGGCAGATTAAGTACCCTGCTGAGTCATAACTCAGTGACAAACCCATTAGATTACATTTTTTTTCCAAAAGCATTTTTGAATAGACTGTTACTATACAGAGTCCAATGTCGGAAGTAAAAGATTGAAAGGTCATTCAGTCCTTCCTGAAATGATCTGAAAGTTTTCTTTATATAACACAGTATATAGTGTTTTTTCCAATTAGTTCTTTAGTATTAAATGTTTTGCTCAAAATTCCACTAAAACTAATTTCAGTGAGTTTTGTTTCCTTTCTCTCTTGTAAGAGTCAAAACCTTAACACTTTGGATCTCATGTGAGTTTCTCGCCACCCCCCATTATATTCCTAAGCTCTTGTATTCTTCACCATGATCACCCTTGTTCTTCTTCCTTGTACAAACCAGACATGCACCTACCTTAGGGCCTTTGCATTGGCTGTTCCCTTGCCCTTGAGGCACTCTTCCCACAGATGTCAATAAGGAGCATCACTTTTACCAATTTCAGATCTTCAGTCAAATGTCATTTTCTCAGTGAGGCCTTCCTCTCCTACCTAGTGTTGGAAACTTGCCCCAGTACCACTCATCTCCCTTGCCACCTTCTAATATCCTATGTAAGTGACTCATTTATTATCTTCAATGTGGATTTCTCCCCACTCGTGTTTAAACTCCATGAGGGAAGATGATTTTCTGCTCTATTTCTAGCACCTAGAACAGTCTGTGCCTGAACTATCGTTAGTTCACAGGACAACTTGTTGAATAAATAAACACAGTAGTTACTTCTTTAAAAAAATGCATAGTTGTCAAAAGGACTTAAAGATGTTGAACAGCTTACTGAAATGTTTTTTAAAACCAGAATTTTGTATACAGCATGATTACGATTATGTGAAAAGAAATTTAAAAAGCAACCAGCCAGAATCCCATACATGGTAATTTTAAAAATGAAGAAGAATGAAAGATTATACACACAAAAATAAAACTCACAGAAATTGAATTTGTATGATGGAACTATGGATGAATTTTTTCTTCCTTTTAATTTTCCATATTTCCTAAATTTATAAAGAAACATTACTTTAGCATTTAAAAAAATGTGAAGAAAAACACAACTAAACATGTTTTTTTTTTTTTTAGCTGCTCTTTAGTATTTTTTTTAACTCAGTTTCTCTGTGTTGCAATCTGGACTAAATCCTTGGTGCTATCTCTTGAATCATGAATTCTCTCATCTCTGTCTAGATGTTACAATTTTTAATTCTCTTCAAAAAAATAGCTTCAGCATTTCTAGTTGATTCTTTCATGTCCACCTAATATCACTTTTGAATTTTTAAAAGAATAATTTTAATTTATGATTGTTTTTTGTTTCATAATTTCTTAGGGGTTGTTTTAGTAAATATAATTCAGTCTTTTATCTTTTTGAGATTCTCAAAATGTTTGTGAAGTCTTTTGGGGATACTTTATAATTTTCATCTTTGTCTACATTGAATTCATCTCCCAGCAACTGATTTTTATTTTGTTGGCTGTCTTTTGGGCATTTATTTTTAATAATAATTTTCAGACATTTCTAGATTGGGCGTTTACTCTATCTCTACCTTACAGCGTCCTTCTCATCCCTCAATTTTCCCTGTGTGAAGTTTTAAGTTGACTACACATCACTTTCTGACTGGGGCCTTCAGGTTAGAACATGAGCTGTCCCGGAATAATGTTACCCCTGTGCTGCAGGGTAATTGTAAATATTTCAATTCCAGATACTCGATTTAGTGGGTAGCTTGGCCCAGGCTTTGAATGCAAGGTTGAGTCTCCTCCCTTTTCTTAGAAATCCAGTTTAATTCATATAGGCATTGGTCCCAGTCAGTCACCTGTTACAGCTTTATTCAGCTTACTTTCTGGGTTGAAGATGCCTTAGTTTACTTTCCAATTTCAAGCATGGCCTTTCTCTTGTCCTTTTACCTTTGAACATTCCTCAACTGACGGATGTGATACTCGTCAGCCACAGCCTTTGCCCACTTGCTGTTTTTTATTTCTCTTCTGATTCAGTTTCACAATGAGGCTTTCTTTACTTTTGAGTATGGTTATGTCCTTCTAATTTAATCTTTTTTCTGTACATAATTAATCAGAAAAGACTTCCAGATAAAGAATCAGTTGTACGGAGAGAAAAACAGCATGTTATTGAGTTATTAGAAAATGAGTTAAATTAATAAATTTAGAAAAGACAGTACACATTAATAGGACCTAATCGATAGAGAAGAGAAGGCACCAGAAATAAAAGGATACTTTCCCTTCCTGTGATGTAAAAAGTGAGGAGAACTAAGATCTCAGTAGGATTTGATCAGGTTGAGATAAGGATTCAGAATTGTTCATTCAGTATTCATAGATGTCTTGACAAAATGATTCTCATTTTTAAAAATAATTATAGGGAGGAAATTGCATGAAAATAAAAGCATATAGCAATTTAGGTAGAGAAACTTATTATCTAGCAACAGCACATGAGAGGACCAAGGGGGAGAATGCGGCTTATTAATAAGGTCTCATACTGGTCCTGCCTGTTTTAAAGATGCATGTATTATACGACCTCTTGTGTCTCTCAGTAACTTACCTGAGTCATGTAGACTGCTGGTCTTCCACTCTGACTTCACAATAAAATCACCTACTGACCTTTCAAAAAATATTGATGCACAAGCCTCACTCCCAAAGGTTCTGCTTTAATTGTTTTACTGTCGGGCCTGGCTCATGCTATGTTTAAAAGTATCTCAGATGCTTCTAATGTGCAACTAGGGTTGAAATACTACTCAGAAACACTGAATGAATAAACATCATGTAGTTGCACGTCCATATTTTTTGTTGTTGTTCTCTAGTATATTTTTGCCACAAGGCCTGAAGGTGACCTTGGACAGAGAAATGGCAGAAATCCATTCTCTTGTACAAACTGTGTAAATTAGCTTGTGAGTTAGTTCCCTATTGCTGCTGTAACAAAGTATCATAAGGTTAGCATTTTAAAACAACAGACATCTTTTTTGGGGACGTACATTATCCTGCCTGCCACAGTTTGGTACACAAGTGATTGTAGCAGCTTGATAATTAGATCACTCTTACCACTGTGAAATTCAAGGAGATTACACTTTTTCAGAGGGGTATGAGGGAGAAGATCATGGAACCAATATTGTCAAGAATTGCTATGTTGCTTGAATACAACAGGCTATTTAGATACATGGCCTTATATTGACCTGGTTTCAAATCTGAGATGGTCATTTTCAATAATATCTGTTTGTTTCCCACTTTGTTAAAGATGTTAGCTCTTCTACCTCTTCCTCTACCTTTTTTGCCACCTTTTGTATATCCTACTTCCTGTCTGTTACACTTGAATTTTTAACCTCATTATTATTGTTAACATTTACATTTCTTCTACAAGAAAGGTAGTCTTCCTAACTCTGGCCATTAATTTACAAGTTGAAAAACAATATAAAGAGTAACACTATTATGGCTATGTAAAAATTTTTCACTGCTGAGCCCATTAGTGGGCTGGGAATTTAATTTTTTTCTCTCTTGGTCCAATGTCATGACTCTGGATGACTCAATAAAAAAATGTTCCTAGATTGGACATGGTGGCTCATGCCTGTAATCCCAGCACTTTGAGAAGCTGAGGATTAGGAATTACTTGAGGCCAGGAGTTCAGGACTAGCCTGGGCAACACAGCATTACCTGTCTCTACAACAATTATTTTTAAAAATTATCTGGGCATGGTGACATGGACCTGTAGTCTCAGATATTCAGGAGGCTGATCCAAGAAGATCACTTGAGCCCAGGAATTTAAGGTTGCAGTCAGTGATGATCACATCACTGCACTCCAGCCTAGGTGACAGGAGACCCTGTCTCAAAAAAAAAAAACAACTCCAATTCTATATTAAAAACAATACCAATGGATTCTCTTTTCTTATGCTATTAATACAATTACAAATTTAAATGTTCATATTTTCAATTATCTCATATTGAGATCATGATTTTCTTCCTAAAATTTACTATCTTTAAAAACAATACTATGGGGAAAAACTAACCCCATAAATTTTCATTTAAGAAAAATGAATACGCTGTAGCGATATAATACATCTTATTTATAGTCAACAATAATGTATTGTACACTTAAAAATGTATTAATGCTCATGTTGTCTTATCACAATAAAATAAAATTTAAATTTGTCTCTTTTTTTGTAGCCATGTTTTTTTTTCCAGTTTTTAATAATACCATGTAATTTATTGACTCCTTTTTCCACAAAACTTTCCCCTACAACCTTCTCTCCTCGGGCTCCAGTCCTGGTTAGCTGTTAACGGCATTGCTATATTCTCAAACCCCCCTTTCTACAATTTCTGTCTATCCTTTTCTGTTTCTCTCTGTGAATATCTTTGAGATTATCATCAAATTTCTCATTTTTAGAAACTGATGGCAAACTTATACATCTTTTTAACAGGCATTTCAGGTCATTTGTTCAGAAAAAACTCAACTGGTTTCTACCTGGAGGTGAATGTAGACCACTCGTGAAACCATAGGTTCATTTGACCCTTACAAAGGTTTTAATTTTTTTTTTTCATTCCTGCATATCAGCTCAGCCCTCTCCAGTAGGTGCTAACTCTGGGCTCAGGTTTTCTCAATAATTTCATTGCAAGAAAACTGGCTTCAAACTTCTCTGCAGCTCTCCTGCGGTATGTTTTAGTCTGTAGTGTTCTTATTTCATCCATTCTTCTATACTTATTTGCTTTCTGTCTTTCATACATTTGCTGAAATCACTGGTTGATTTCCAACTCACCCTCTCAAAATCTTTTTTTTTTCTCTCTCTCTTCTTCTCTCTTTTTTTCTTTATGTGCATTTCTATGCATTTATTCGAGTGGAAGGTGGGTCCTGGGAAGGACCAGAGTTAGCATGTGTCTAGTAAGTGGAAGCTTATTCATATAACTTAAAGCCCATGATGAAGGATAGCAAAAAATAAAAACAACCTTGGTGGCTCTATTTAATTCTACATAACCATTTAAAAGTTTCATTGATTAACAGTATCTCCAACTTCACAAAACTAGTGAATTTTATCTCTGGAAAGGTAAAATAGTCATTTGTAAGAATAATTTGAAGATTTTTCTATAGCAGAAATGATTGCATAATAACGTGTCACATGTCTTCCTCATGACCAGTGGCACTGATTTTCTAAGTCAGCTGAAGACCTCTCATCAGGGAAGGAGCAAACTGATCTAACAGACCCTGGAGGATAGGACTGTTTTCATTGTTGTTACTGCCTTCTGAGGTCATCATTGAACTGGCCAGAAACCAGTGGAAGAAATCCATTGACCTGAAATGAATTAAGTAAGACAATCTGTTTTTCTTTACATTCTAACAACTCTCTGCATTGGAATCCACATAATTGTAAGAAGTAGTGGATTTTAAATCAAGCATATTTGTGTCTAAATCCCCCCATCAGGAAGCATATGTGTAATCCTGGACAAATTATATAACATCTGTCAGTTGCAGTTTCTTCATCTGACACATGGGATCTATAAAGAACCTCTTTCACAACGTTCTTGGGAGTAGTTATGGATAGTATATGTTACATGGCATACCTCAACATCCTTTTTTTTAAACTTTTATTTTAGATTCAGGGGTTCTCAACATCTTTTTAATAAGAAACTATTTTCAATGTTTCAAAAGTAGCCATGAATAAAATGGGAGAAAATTGGATTATTCCCTTTGTATAACCTACAGCTAAGAATTCTTTTAAAATACTTATATCATTTCAAGGATCAATTTTGTTTCTACACATATACACACACAATCTCTCCTTACAAATTAGCTTATCAATATTTTGATTTGGCTTTCAATATTTTACATTTTTTTTCAAAATTTATGAAAAGTAAATTTTAAGAGAAAGTGTAACTAGGGCCCTTTGTGAAAATGCAAGGGTCAATTTTAATTCCTTTTTCCCATATATTGAAATCTATTGATCCCTCTCTGTATACATATTCATGCATTTTTAGATAATGTGTGCGCTTACAAATATTTAAAACACAGCATGGCAAACATAGCTTATTCTATGTATTATGCCTCCCTATTTCTCCCACTTACAGAACACAGACATATCCAATCTCATAAATATCCAACAGGGAAAGAATCCCTAACTCAGCCTATGCACATGAAGCCATCCTATCTTTCCCTTCCCCTAGCTTTCTCTAGAGAAGATCCACTAACCAGGGTAAAAAAAGCATCTGCAGCACACCTCCTACTTTCAGGGAACTAGGTGCTCTGCTCATCTTTCCTTCTGAGAAACCATTTATGACTCGTCAATTTCCCCTCAGGAAACATTCTGTGGTTGCTGTGGCATTGCCATGGATGTTGGTTTCTCTCTCCTGTCTCTCACGCAGTTACCTCAAAATAATCTTTTTCCCCCTTAGCAATTCCTTCCAAATTCCTTCTATTTGAACACACAGAGAAACAATGACCTCAATTATGGTTCATAAGCATTCATGATACACCTGTAATATAGAGTGTAGGAGAGTCTCAAATTGTGAAGTGAAATTAGACACAATCATAAGCCAGTGTCGTGCACTGCAAGAGCCCTTGAGTGTACCCAGGAGTCTCCTTCAGAATTTCCACAACAGTCTCCACCCACATCCTCATCCTCCTCTAATTAAACCTGCTTTCCTCAAGCACCAGTATTTCAAAAACCATCCTTTTCAATTTTATTATTTTCCTGTGTTATTTGATTACTAGTATGAAAACACCCACAATTTTTACGAGACTTTTGTGAAAATGTAAAACAATGTTGCAAAAACATTGGGAGAGGTTAGCCTGGGGTCTTAATCACCGTTATAATATTGTTGCTGGAAGAAAATGCATTCTGAGTTCCACGCAAGTGACTTACAAATGAACTTTCAGAACATAACCCATTCTGAATGAGGGGACTGCCTATATACATAGTTGAAAAACCACTGAGGCTCGATACCATTAAGCATCATAAAGTCTGCAACTCAGTATGTAAATAAATTATTCACCAGCCCAAACAATTTTGCAGTGAGTTACCGCTCATTTTTGAAAGTTCATTTATTTTCCCTCACCTGACAAAAATTGTTATTCAAACTGATCACTTAAACCAGAAGACAAAATTAGTATTAATAAAAATAGTGGAAAGTAGCATAGAGAAACCAACCAAGCTTAAGAAGGACAATAACTATATATATACATATATAACATTTGGCCACTTATAAAAATGTCTGAGGACATTTCAAAAATCAGGAAATTAAAGCATTCATAAGAAACTAGAAAATTTTTACAGAACACACTAAGACATTGTGTAATTTCTTGAAAGAAACCTGTGACCGTAACCTTTAATAATATCCTGACACCTCTTGTATCCAGGATCCAAATGTACAAAGAAAGAAAAAAATGCTAACAATTTTTTCAGCATAAGCACTCCTATTTGACCAACGGATTAAATTACAGTAGCAATACCTATGTGAATCATTTTGGATTCATTTTGATTCAAAAAAAATGCTGGGAACCATTATTATTTATAACTTGAGCATCATGCTGGAAAATGTCACTTGAATCTTACTTGAATTATATTTCCTATGTGAAAATGAAACAGCCCACAAGTTACTCTAAATCTATAACGTATGTGGATGTCAGCACTCACAGAGACAGGAAAAATTTGTTTCTTTCTCTTCCCAGATGTAAAAAGCAGCAAACTTACTGATTTTTTTTCTTATTTTATCCTGGAAGAAGTGATATTCTTTTCCCCCCACTCCCCAATTATGTTGCTGGCCTCAAAGGTCAATGAGCACATTCATGCAGAAAGCCATAGATGACTATAGGGAACTGGCTCTTTCTTACTATAATAAAGGCTTGCATATTTTGGCCAGGAGAAATTTGCACAAGGACATTTTCTTCTGCAGGTAATAGTAAGCAAATTCCTTAGGTTCAAAGGGGAATTCAGTGAAAATACGGTCTAACTGAACAATGCTGTCTAGGAAAGCTTACCTGGTAGTGCTGTTTGTGTTTGGTGGCAGACCTATAGAATTGCTTTTGCCACCTAGGGTCCCCTCAAATCCTGCCATTGGAAAATTAGCTTCCTTTTCTTCAAGTACAAGTCCTGCAAAGGCTGATAGATACATCGTACAGAGGTGCCACTGGATGTGGGAGAGTTGTCAATTTGATCATGACAGAACAAGGACGTTTATGGATAGATGTATTTTGGCTTCGAAGTATGCTGATATTGTAGACGGAATTGAGAAAGCAAAAACTTTGTTTTCGCCTCATGGAATGTGGTTTCCTATAAAATGTGCTTCCACTGAGATAATGTTGCAGTTCTAAATCTGTCTAAACAGGAGTGAACAGGAAGGCCCAACTTCAGTTTCATTTTTAAAATGTTTCTATATACTTTAGTTTCAACCCCACATGCTATTTGGAGTCTTTAAGGGCTAGATTTCCATTAGCTTTGCCTTTAGGCAGGTAGAGAAATAAGTTATACCAGCTCACATATGAGGAAAAGTTAAAGAGCACAAAAATTAAATTTAGAACTCTGAGTTTGAGTCCAACCTCACCATCAACATTCTGCATGCTCTGAGATAGTCGTATTAACTCTCTGATCTCCAAATTCTCTATCTGCTAAGTGGAGGCAATAATAGATCTTTAATTACCTTACTGGTAATTAAATTACTTTACTGGCTATTATATGAAAGCAGTTTGTAAACTTTTAGCACTAATAGCATTAACTGACTTAAGATTTTCTAAATTAATTGCAAAAGAGCTCAAAAGAGTTTCTCAGAATCTTTATGTAATTTAATGTCCTGGAATAGTAAGTGATTCAAGCATTTTTTGGCAAATGAATTCTATGAAGAAAATGTGACCTAAACACTAAACTCTTGAGTCCTGTCAAATCCTACTCTATCTGAAAATATTGATAACATATACATAATGATCCAGGTATTCCAAATCACAAGAATGAAAGAAGAAGAAAAATCAATTTACAAATACAAATGTGAGTTACCTTTCCTACTCCAGGACTGTAATTACTTATTTTACAGTTATATTTTCACTTGCAGAAACCCGTTGCTCTTTACTAGTATTTTATTTAGTGAGAATTAATTAAACGCTAAAGAATATATGAACATAATGCTACCTTCTTTTCATGAGGTAAAATTTTTCTCAAACTATTGAAGAAAAGAAGATGAACTTGCTATGTCCTAGTCCCTAAAAGGACTGTGAACATTAAAGGGAACTGATAACTTCCTTCAGATATATTTAGCCTGTAAGCTAGCAAAGGTGACTAGCAGGAATGGTGATTAATTTCCTAGTCAGGAAGAGAAAAATATAATAAATAATCTTCTAAACTGGTTCAATGCATCTGAATTTGTACTAGAGATTCCTAAATTCCAGAAGTATCAGGTAGAAAAATCCCATAACAAGTATCCAGCGAGAGAAGGACTCTAACTTGAAAAACACAGAGGAAATTAGTGATGGAGACAAGCCTGAAATTAGTGTTATTTAAAGAGTGCCGCTGGCACCTACAGCATGAATAAAAGTAATTAGTTTAACATTGTGTCTTGTCCTGACAGTTTTCTTTTCCTTTTTTGATGCAATCAGGCCCCTTTTCCTTCACTGTCCTAAATCATCGCAGGCTTCATTAGAGCCACAAAGCACAAACTGCTGGGGATGTCTTTTCTGCGGGATACGGCTCTTTATTCAGTGACTTCCGCTCAGGCTGCAGACTCCCTGCATATTTAAGCACTGGGGACTCAAAAGGAACTAGCTCCTGTTTTATTTGTTCACATTCCGAGTGCTACATGATTCTGATTACAACGCAGATGGCTTGAAGCAGTCAAGGATAAATACAAGGGTTAAAGAATCCCGCAGTCACTGAAACTGGACCCCAGAAAGACTGAGTCTAAAAGCTTCTTTGTTAACTTGTCACTTCAAGTGTCTTCAATCTGTATGCCAATTCCATCCACCTTACAGGCATATAGGTGAACTCTTTTCCTCTCTGCGGTTTGTTTTAGTTTGTGTCATTTTTCTTGATGTGGAAAATGTCTGTGTCCTGAAGAAATGCTTTCACCTGCGAGTGAGGTAAACACATTGTACACTGTTTTACCAAAAGAGGGCAATGTTGCTGTTCAGAATTTCCTCATTCTGTTCCTAAGGACCTGTTCTCTAGAATGGTAAATAATCCTTGCTGTCTCTTCCCTTTCACCATATACAAGTTTCCACATGTCTATGCGCTCTGTAGTTAATCAGGACTTTGTAACTATCTGTCTTACCTATTAACTGCATCCACTCCCAAATTGTTTAAAGGTTAACACATTTCACTCCATGCATGACTGGCACACATGAGCAAAGGGCTGTCTCTGAAATTCTAAATCCTTTTCGATTTGCCAGTGATAGGCAAGAGGAGAAACAGCCTGCTTTAGGCAATATTGAAAGGCATTTTTACTATGTCCCTATCCTCAAATATTCAATCAGTGTATTATCGAACTCTGTTTCTCCTAGGTAACCAAACTAAAAACAAAAGAAAGGAAACACCATGTTCTTTTTGAGGGAATTTACTTCACAATTATTCATCTTATTTGTTAAAATACTATTCAAAACGAATACTAGGATATTGATAATAATCTTGATAACTGGCACTCAATTTCTTTTGTGGGGAGTCAGGGAATGAATGCCGCATGATATGATTTTCAATGATATAACCCAGTGTGAATTCAGGACTTTATGAAAGAATTTTCTTTAGGGGACTCTAAATTAGAGATCTGCCTTTTCTTTATTAAGATGTTGCATTTTTTCCCTTGGCAGCTTATTATACTTTAATAGCTTATATCCACCTATTTTTCATTCCTGAAAGAGTTGTAATCCAGTTGTTTTCTGGAAAGCGCAATTTAGGTTTTCAATGAAAGATTTGTTTGAGTAGCAGAATTCTTAGAATTTTTTTTTTTTTTTTTTTTTTGGTCAAAGAAGAACCACTTTCAGTCTATGGAGTGCTTCTGCTCTCTGGAGCAACTGGCAATGTAGCTGCATTACCAAATGCAGAGTAGACTACTCTTGCATTTAATAAGTCTATAGATTATTTTTTTTGCAAATATATATGTGTATATACACATGTATGTGTACCTACAAATGTGTGTATATACACACACACTGCTATTTCTCTCTTTGTTTTTTTTTTAGTACTGACTCATATTTAAAGTTCATTAAAAGGAAATAATTGTAGGCTATTTTGAGCATTAAACATGTCCTAGGGACTGCAACTAGGTGTTTTATCAGAACCAACAGTCTGAAAATATGAAAATCACAGTCACTAAAATTAAAAATACATTAAGAGGAAAGAGAATTTGGCATGGAGCGGCAAATTCTTAGAGCAGGGGATAGTCTTCAATGGGCTTCTTGGTTTTTTTCAGTCTCTGAAGTGCCTCATGTTGCCATATTTAACTGGGCTTGAAAGATTTAAGTGGAATCTACTATCCCAGGGACATCAATAAAACCCATAGAAAGCTGTGTCTGCTGTAGGTGGTTGAGGAAATCCTTATTTAACATTGACTTAGTTTACTGTGGCTCGTCTTTTTCATTTTTTCTAAGTTAAAGCCCGCCGTCTCATTTCTGCTTCCTTCTTCTACATCTGTCAGTATATGTACATGAGAAGGTCTATGTTATTAAAAGAATAATAACCATATTCCAGGTTTCTGAACCCAAGATTGTATTTTCTTTCTCAAATATTCATTAAAAAATATAGATTGTATTTTATTGAAAGTGCTCTTTAATGAATAGTATTCCTGTTTGCGTACAAGAAGGAGCTTCCAGTGCAATTCCCTGACAGTAATTGTGGTCTGAATTGAGAACATACAGTAACGGAGTGCAGTTAATGGCCACCCTGTGGATTGAGTGCTCCACTTTTGTCATATCTGGCTACTTTTTAAAATGCAGAAATTAGTTAGGCCAGGAAAGAGTTAATTATGTTCCTGTATCAGGAAACCCTCAATGAGCAGTCAGAAAGAGGAATTCTTTGTCTTTAATGCAAAACAGAAATTTCAAAGACCCTGGCAGATGATAGTCTATAAATAGTAACTGAGCATCTAGTTTGTGTGTGTGTGTGCGTGTGTGTAATGTGAGAACAAGGGAAAACCCTTCAGTAAGGCAGTCCACAATGTTAAGGAGCACTAAATGAGTCAGTGGTACCTTTTAATTTCCATAAAATTAAAATAAATAAACAGGACAAAGCACCTTTCTAGCCAAACTTCATCTCTTCACTTCTCTGATTTCATCTCTTATCACCTAATAATTACCAGCATGTAAAAACGAATGTCTAACTGAAGAAACAGGTTCTTTGTGTGACTATGGTCAGCTCTAAAAGGTCCACGCAAAACAGACATGTTCATAATGGGTTAAGAATGAGAGACTTCAAGTTTGCAAAGACCAAATAGGAGATGTTGACATTTTATAAGATTTTGGGAAATAGGAGCCTGTATAATTAAATCATTTAATCTTCTGATTTCTTAGAAATTGAGGAAAAGAGGAATTTAAAATATCTGTGTGTGAGCATACATACACATACACACAGACACATGCACACACACACACACTCATACACTCAGAAGTCATCTAGATGATATACTTGCCATGGGGAATTTGCTCTGAAAAGCAAAAAGCTAACATAAGCAACAATGGATATTTTTAAAACCTATCCAGGCTTCTGCAAAACAGAAGATGTTTTTCTTAAAAGTTGTCTTGGAAAGGGAGAAAATCCATTAAAGATGGAGCATTTGATAAAATAGCTTAGCTAATATTTAGAGTTTGACATCAAAGGTGAGTGGTGCATCAGTCCACCAGGATTTCTGCATAGCCACCTCCACCTCATCTAAAAACACGCTAGTATTCAAAGCTCTGGTTCCTGAGGATAACTACATTCTAGTTATGGCCAAGGGTTTATACCTCCTTGGTATGTGACTGACACTGGTTTTTGCAAAGCCATAGTGCTCAGTAGCATATTTTGAAAAATCAGAAACTAAGGTTGTATCAAGAACCCTACCGATATAACAATATGAAAAAAAAAATCCAAAAAAAGAGTGTTTAGTACTTGTCCAAATACTTGTTTAATTAATTTTTGCTCTCAACTGATTTTGTTATTCTTTCAGAATTGACAATTTTGGTTGGAGTGTCAGAGTCTAAGTTTTCACGCTCAATTCAGGAGCTGATCTCAGTAATGATGATATACTTTTCCTCTTTAGGCAGCGCAGATGACTCTAATAATTATGTTTGAACTGACAGGTTAGAGGAAACTGGGCAGTTTTAAAATTATAATTAAAAGCAATTTGTTTAACGTTTTGAATCTTTTTTAAGCATTTTTTTTCTTTCGGCCTCACTGCGCATTTTTATTTTGGATAAATGAGTTTAATATGTAAATCAGTTGATTTTTTTTTTTTTTAGTCAGCACTGTGGAGTCAGTGTACTACAAATTAAATTGTGTTCTCATATATCATATGCATGATGTCCAGCTAAATTCTGATCCCTCAATCTACACAGTTATGAATGAAGCAGAAGGAATACCATATTATTATGTTCATGACAGTCACACTGAAAACATAGAGTCTTATCTGGATCTTTCACTGCATCAGGTGTGACATACAAGTATTTGTTGTATTGGAAATGAGAAGGCATACAAAAAGGTTCACTAAAGTAACTGTACCAATTTGCCATTTCGCAGTTAAATAAATGCTTCCCAAATTCAGGGCAGCACATAGCACCAAAGTACATTTCAATACTGTTGACACATTTTGAGAGATTATTGATTATAAGGCAAATGTTAAGTGAGATGCAAACACCTTAAAATGTAATTGTCATAAGTTTAAAACACATTAGAGTAGGGCTTATCAACACCAACATTTTCATCTTTGATTGATAGCACAGATGTGTGCATATTTTGGAGTTCACCTGAGGCAACAGTATTTTTAGGATTGAAACACGGGCATTTATATGCTTTGGTATTATTAGCTAGTGGAAGTGAAATGATTATGAAGAAGAGGGAATATTCCATTTTTAAAATCAATGTTAACTTGTAACTTTCCTGAGTTAAGAATAAACCACAACCTAAAGATATGCTGTTCTTAGTATGATTTAGAAGGTAACATTTCAAAAAGATGACTCAACCTAAGAGAAGAAATATATGTATGTATGCATGTATGTAAATATGCAATTTTATTTTATTTTAGCTTAGTTTACTCATATCATTAGTATTTGTGTTTGAAGCTATTTTAAAGTTATAAATACGTAATTTATAATAATTTTCTCTTCCTCAATGACAAATATAATGCAGGATGCTTCAAAGTAGTATAACATAAAGACAGTTATTTCTGGAAGCCAGAGAGTTTTTTGGAGTGTGTATCTAATTATCCCCCAAACTTTTCTGTTAGTATTTCAAAGTAATAATGAAATATTACCCTCATTGAACCAGTTGGGTTCTCACCCCACCCCATCCCTGCCAAATAGTGTCAGTGACATCAACTCATTATTGGTTGTTATTTTGTTTTTATTCTTAAATGAATAACAACATAAAATTGAAAATGATCATGTTAATTTTGAATGCTTGGAATGTTATATACTCACTCATTTATCAAAGTAGAGCAAACACATTGACAATTGACAGAATGTTCCTACACAGGATAATCAAGTATGCCGGTTGTCCACAAATAAGTAAATAAATAAATAAATAAATACAAATAAAATCTCTTGATTAGTTAGTAGTTAGTACTCCTGTTATTCTCTGCTACAATCTCTTTGGTGAATGTAAATAGAAATTCTTTCTGTACAGGACAATTACATCACAAGCAATAATAAAAATATATTTGCAGCCAGAGTTGATGATGCCATTTTCCTAAAGATACCTTCCTCAGACATCAACTCGAAAAGGTACCTTACTTCCATGTTCACAATTACCCACAAATTCACTTTTCAAGATTCTGAACACACATCCCAAAGAAATATCTGGGCATTTGGACACTAAAAATCATATTGCTAAAAAGCAGAATGACATGTAAACATGTGTTCTCAGAATATGAATATACCAATATCTGGTATTACAGAGTTATAGGAGAAAATTTTAATGCAAAGTACATAAACTTGTGATTATCTTCATTGTCAGCCATATATTAATGAGCACAATAGCATGATTCCATTTGCTGTATCTATTAGCAAGTATGATCATTTCCTGGCTCTACTTGGAGTTCAGTTCAGGAGAATTTATAAGCTGAAAATTGAGCTCTGAGTTCTTTAATTAGGCCATTATTTAAGTATAAATACAACATTTAAAAATGTTTAGTAAAAGAGGGAATGTTCAAGAGACGTGAGCACATAAGTGAAGGTCAAGCCTTCTGTGTTCTAACCTTATCCTGCTGTTGCTGCCTTGCTGTGTGATGTCAAGCAGCACTCTCAACTTTCCTGTGCCTTTATATCCATTTGCAAAGTTTAATTAATGCTTGCCTGTAGAACACTGCAACAGCCCGGGAAAAGGTGCAAGTAACACTGTGTACATCCTCCTCAGCTAAAACAAATATGCATTGGCAATAATATTAAAATAATAATGAAAACCAGAAGACTACTCTAGATGAAATAGAAATCAATTCCTAAAATGCTCTCTCAGATAACATTTAACCTGAAATACAAGGCTTATATAAAATAATTTAATTCCCAGTCAGTGTGCTGTATAACACAGTGATTATTAACCAGTCTGAGTTGGAATATATTTATGCAGTCCTTTCTACTTTACAAAATCTCTTCATTTACATCATCTCAACTCTATCACATATCTCAGCATCACATAAATTATCTCTTATAACTTATCCATCTGGACAGCCTAAATCACCTCCGTTGTTTCCTCAGCTTCTAAAACTGATTCCACAAGCCACAAGAAAAAAATTCATCTCATAACTTTACAGGCTCAACTCATAGATACACTTATGGTAGGGATTTATTTCTGAGAAAATGTGTTTCCCTAACAGCTAGGCAGGAAGGAAATCAAATCCCAAGGCAACCACCCACAGAGCATGGGGGCTACCTAAAGTGTTCATTTGGTTGTGGGTAGTGCTAAGCAGAGGGGCAGGAATAGGCTCTGTCCTTCAAGAAAATCAGCCACATGGATATAAAGCTGACAACTTTTCAAACAAATCAAACAATCAAACATGCTTGTGTTTCATCTAAATGCATCAGCTGCCCCTTTCATTTCTTACCATAAAAGCAAACCACAAGATCCATCTAAAAAGATACCATCTCTGGCACCTGGAAGGAGAATTCACTCCTTTCCTTCCACGTTGGTCTCTGTCATCAGCACCTGGTGAGACAACCAGAAACATGGACACAAATAATTACATTATACAGTTGGTAGATTTAGGTATCATTCACTGTAAAGTTCCTTGTTTGTTTTGATTTTTACATTAAAGGAAACCTGCTGACCTCTGTCATCCAAAGCAGCTCCTGAGGCATGCTCAAGTGTCTCAAGAGGAAGTATTACCCAGAACACACAAAACCAACCTAATTCCTTTCCTTTTTCCACCATTTCCTTCTCTTCCTCAACTTGTTTTGCTTCCTGTTTTAATAGTAATTTATATGTCATTAATATTTTGTAACATTAGTACCTACATCATAAAGTTGCCAGGAGGATTAAATCGGCTAATACACATAAATCACTTAGAACAGAAATGTGCACATAGGAAATGTTCAAAAATATTAAGTAGTATTATCATAAACTCTATATTCATTTCCTAGCCCTGCTATAACAAAATATCACAAACTGGATTCCTTAGAACAAGAGAAATGTATTATCTCACTGTTCTGGAGGCTAGAAGTCTGAAATCAAGGTACTGACAGGGTCATGCTCCTTCCTAAGCCTCTAGAGGAGAATCCTTCTTTGCTTCTTCCTGACTTTTGATGGTTTGCGGCAATACTTGATGGTGCTTCTTGGCTCGTAGATGCATCACTACAATCCTCTGTCCTCACATGGTGGTCTACCTGTGCCTGTCTTCACATGGCCGTTTTCTCATAAGGACACCAACTGTATTGGATTAGGGACCCACTACCCCAGCATGACAGCAACTCCATTTTAATTACATCTGCGATGACCACATTTCTAAATAAGGTAACATTCTGAGGTAGTAGGCTGTAAGATTTCAACAAGTGTTTCTTGATGGGACACAATTTAATCCATGTGCAAATTATATCCCATGTGCAAACTGACATTTCTGCCTGCAAATGGCCCGAAGCTGAATGCATCTTCCTTCCACTGGAAATACCTTTCTCCTGAACTACCCAGGTTTGTTAACTGATCCTCCAGCTGTTCCCTTCTTGAAAAATATCTAAGAGGCAGTCAGTGATCACTCCAAAAATTAAGTCAGATCATGTCAAGTGCCTGCTTATGATGTCTACTAGCTTTTAGCTGTCAGGATCAAGTCCCAAATGTAAATCCACTTCATTATATGGGATCTGCTAGCTCTTTCCTTTTCTCTCTTCCCACTGTTTCACTCCAAATTCTCAGCCATGCTTCAATACTTGGAGTTCCTCCTCCTAGTGCTGCTTTTCTCTTTCTCCTGGCCTTTGTTTAGCACCTTGCTCTTTGTGTCCTATAATTTTTGCTCTTCTCTTTTTCTCTGACCAACTCCTTATGCCTTTGGGGATAAGCTTAGATATTAAATCCTCACCCAAATCATCTTTAACTAACCTCTCTTAACCCCTGTCATGGCTGAATTAGATGCCACTCCTATGGGTTCCATAGAAACCCATAGCTTTCACCTAAAATAATACTTATCCCTATTACCTTATGTTTTTCCATTCACTTGTCTAGTTCCCACTAGACTGCAAACTTCTAATAGACAGGACCTGAGTATTGCATCACATTGTATCATTATACCCCCAAGATTAGCACATTCATTCAGCAACTGCACAATGCCTGCTCTGTGCCAATAACTGCATTATCCTTTAAGGACACAAACAGTGAACAAGAAAAATATTTTCCTTGTACTACACTTTATATCCTGTGAGTAAAATATTAAATTCAATCAGTAGTTAAAATATAGCCCAATATGTGCCTTGATAAGGGTACTCTAGGTTTCTGTGGTCTCAGAGAGTCAAACATGAATACCCGAAGGAGAGTTGAAGGATGAACTGAATTATCCAGGTAAAGAGTAGCAAGTTTAGGGTTCCATGAGAAAGGAACAGCATATGTGGACATCCCACTGAGAAGAGCAACAAAGGGAAAGAGGCAGATAGCAGGAAGTGAAGTCGTTTTAAAGGCATTTCAATTTATGTTAAAATGTTTTGAATTTCTTTAATGAGAAAATATCAAAGGGTATTCAATATTAGAATGACTCATGGATCTATATTTTAGAAATGTCACTAAGGCAATTATATAAAAAACTGATTGAACTGGGACAAGATTGCAGCTAGGATGCCAGTTACTGTCCAGGTGAAAAGAAACAGAGGTCTGGCTTAGGGGAGTGGTGGTGCAATAAGGCGGAAGTTAGGCAACCTGGATGAGTAAGTAATTAAGAGACAGACAAAAAGAATTTGGTGATCGTGGTAGAAAGGACTCAAGAATGACTAAGGGATCTCTGAACTGGATGCATTTTGGTGACATTAACCGAATAAAGAATTTTATACAAAGTGTGTATTTGGGACATGATGAGAAGTGATGATGCAATTCTGAATGTGAGGTAGGCATCTGTTCCAGGTCCGGGATGATGTATGCTTGAAGATGACGCAGGAGGCAGCTGGTGCTCGGGCCTATTTGCTCAAGAAAAACAATGCTTGACTGAAGATATTGATGTGTTTTCTTAGTCATTCAGCTATACAGGTTCCGATCACCAGCTGCATATTAAAATCGCCTAATCATTAAAAAAAAAAAAACAACTAGGCCTGGTCCTCATTTACAAAGATTCCAATTTAACTGGTCACAGGTATTAGTATTTTTTAAGTCCTCCTAGAGAATTCTAAAATGAAGCCTAGGTTTACAACCACTGCTGTACAGTAAAATACATATAACACGTAGTATTATATACAGAAATGTATATTATATATTATATATAAATGTATGTTATATATAATGTATATAATATATACTATATTACGGTATATATAATATATACAGTAATATATAAGATATAATGTATATAATACATACAGTAATATAGTATATAATATATAGTATATTATATATACAGTAATAGAATATTATATATCCAATAATATAAATTATCCAGGGGAAAAAAGGTCCTGGATAATTGGATGCAATTCTTCTCTGATGGCTAATTTTATGTGTCAACTTGAGGAGCTAAGGGATGTTCAAATAAATGGTAAACATTTCTGGGTGTGTTTGTGGAGGTGTTTCCAAAAGAGAGTGGCGTTTGAATTGGTAGACTAAGGAGGAGCTGCCCTCACTAATGTAGTTGGCCACTGTCCAATCTGTTGAGGTATGAATAGATCAAGAAGACAGAGGAAGGGTGAATTTGTTTTGACTCCATTAGCTGGGAATCTGTCTTCTCCTGCCCTCAGACATTGGCACTCCTAATTCACAGGCTTTCTGACCCAAGACTTAGCATCAGTCCCTCATCCCACTCCTATTCTCAGACCTTCTGCTTGGACTCAATCACATCACCAGCTTTCCTGGGCCTCCACCTTGCAGTTGTGGAACTTCCCATCCTCCATATCCACCTGAAGCAATTCCCATAATAAATTTCTTCATATATTCTTATTGGATGTGTTTCTCTGGAGAACCCTGACTAATATATCTTCTTCTTCAGCCTCTCCTGCCACTTCATGCATCCTATACACCTCGTATGTCAGCAATCCTGGTCTCCTTCTTTCCCAAATAAGCTGAGGAGTGACATACATTCATGCCTTTATTTGTGTTCCTTCCCCCGCTGAAATCCTCTTGTTGGCCATCCTGCTGAATTCCTATTCAGCCTTCAAAGTTCAACTCATATGTCACCTCCTCTCTGAAGCCTTACTTCAGAGGTTGGCCTCATCCAGATGTAGACTTAATCTCCCACACTTACCACATCATATCATAATTATTTCATTGCATTTTAACTGGATTATTAAAAAAACATATTGTGCATTCTCGGAAATGTTAACGAAAGAAGAAAAATGAAGAGCATAATTACAGCATTGCTTTCTTCTTCACTTAAAAACATAAGGCAACTTACATTTGCACAGCATTTTCAGCATTTTCACAGACATTTTATTTAATCCCACTGTGACCTTGTGGATTAGGCAGGCAAAATATTATTTCTTTCATCAATATTAGTTATTTTAATTGTTCTCTTCACAAATAAATGATAGATATGTGTGAGGCAATACCTACATTAATGAGCTTGATTTAGCCATTCCACAATGTATACGTATTTTGAAATATATTGTACACTATAAATACATCCAATTTTTACTTGTTAATTAAAAATAAATAAATTGATAAAGTTTTCTTTAAAAACAATTAATGATTCTCCACTCCCTTTTTCAAAAGTATCACTTAAAAATTGTTTAAAATAAATTGAATTATGTATATTAAGTTATACAACATATTATGAGATACATATAGATAGTAAAAGGTTACTACATAGGGAAACAAATTAACATCTCCATTATTCCCAATTACCCTTTTTTTTTTCATTTTTGTAGTAAGATTAACTAAAATCTACTCATTCAGCAGGATTCTCCACCACAGTGAAGTTTTATTGCCTGTAGTCTTTATGCACATTAGATCTCTGGAATTGTCCTCCCTATGTGTGTGCTACTTTGTATCTTCTGACCTAGTCTTGCCATTTCCTTCCCACCTACACACATCACCTATCCCCCACACTTGGTAATCACCATTTATTCTCTATTACCATGTGTTTTAAATAAGATAGGGCATTTCTCTGTTGCCCAGGCTGGAGTGCAGTGGCACGATCACAGCGTACCGTAACCTCAAACGCCTGAGCTCAAGTGATCCCTCCACCTCAGCCTCCTAAAGTGATTTATAGGTGTGAGCCACTGCACCTGGTCAATTCTCTATTTTTATATATTTAAATTTATTTTTAAGAATCTACATATAAATGAGATCATGTTACATTTTTCTTTCTGTGTTTGTTTTATTTTACTTAGCATAATGTCCTGCAGGCTCATCCACGTCGTGACAAATAGCAAGATCTCATTCGTTTTTGAGGCTGAGTAATATTCCATTGTCTACCAGTTTCTTTATCCATTCATCTGTCAACAGATACTCAGATTGTTTCCGTATTTTGGCTATTATCAATGATGCTGCAATGAACTTGAGAATGCCATCATCAGTATGAGATGGTGATTTAATTTCCTTTGCACATATGCCTAGAAGAGGGATTGTGGGGTCATACAGTAGTTCTGTTGTTAATTTCTTTAGAAATCTCAGTACAGTTTTCCATAACGGCTGTACCAATCTACATTCTGACCAACAGTTTACAAGACTTTCATTTCCTCCACACCTTTGCGAACAATTTAAACTAATAATGTACATGTAAATGATATTAAAAATATCATTAAAAATACCTTTATAAATAGGCTTGCTGTATTTATTTTCCCATTTGGTTTACACAACGCAAAATCTAAGTACATGCTAAGAAATTATACTTTAAATACAGTTTATAAAGGACTTCTTAAATTGAAGAAAATTTGAGCAGGGCGTAGTTGCTCAAGCCTATAATCCCAGCACTTTGTGAGGCCAAGAGTTTGAAACCAGCCTAGTCAATTTAATTAGATCTCATCTCTATGAAGAAAAAAAATTAAATAAATGAGTAAATTAAAATTACAATAATAAGGTTGAATATATTTTTTTAAATAATTTTAAATTTTTGTTTAGTCCCCACGCTACATCTCTTCCGCTTGTGCCAACCAGTCTACCCTCAACCATGACCCACCCTGCTCTTCAAAGGCAAAACCGTCATGTATTGACAGTAGTAAGGAGAACCCTTGCCCTTTGGCTTAGGCATATAGGAAGCGTAAGTGGATGATCAAAAAGGTGGATGAGAGTGAGGCAGTGTAGGGTTGTCAAGGAAAACTGCATCCCTCACCTGAAGGCCAAAGATCTCCGTCAAGGCAGCCCTCAGCCCAGAGCCCCCTCCAGAACTGCCTTTACCTCTCGCACTGTCAGGCCTCTGGTAACATTTAAAGTGTCGTTACTAGTTACTGGCCGTTACTAGTAAGGTATACATGTTACCGTGCTGGGGCACTATGTATCTCTTGTGGTTCCCTTAAACCCTAAACATGCCTTTCTAAAGAGTCCCTTTATTAGACTATCTTCAATGAGTGTGCCATTTGCTATCTCCTGAAACCCTTACTCATAGAATACCAAATATATATTGGTTTAAATCAATCTGGATTTTCAGATAGAAGTCATGACTGTTCATTTTGAAAGTAGGTGTGATTTAAATATAGCATACACATTTGCTAATCCTGAATTTTCTAAATTGTAATGGCTCTTGGTAAAAACTGGCATTAAATAGTCACTGGATAGTTTTATGGAATAAATTTTTAGATGATTAATAACACAATTATCTATTTATGCTTATTAAGGCCTAACCTTATTTTAGTGGGAATAAGCCTTCAGGTATATTACTTCTCATAAGTTTTAGAATATTTGAGATTTTATATTTTAGCTGCTGAATCAGTCTTAAGAAATTTCAAAAGATTAAATAAAGGATATCAATTGATACTAAAAACATTTACTGCTGTTTCACAATTTCTTGCCTTAGACATGCTATTCCATTCTTAGAAAATATTTATATTATACTGAAAAAAATAAACATTAATTCATTAATTCTCTCACTGTTTTCTTTTTCTTTTTCTTTTTTTTTTTTTTTTTTGAGACTGAGTTTTGCTCTTGTTGCCAGGGCTGGAGTGCAATGGCGTGATCTCAGCTCACTGCACTGCAACCTTCACCTCGCAGTTCAAGCAATTCTCCTGCCTCAGCCTCCTGAGTAGCTGGGATTACAGGCACCTGCCACCACGCCTGGCTAATTTTTTTACTTTTAGTAGAAACGGGGTTTCACCGAGTTGGTCAAGCTGGCCTCAAACTATTGACATCAGGTTATCTGCCTACCTTGGCCTCCCAAAGTGCTGAGATTACCTCTCACTGCATTCTTAAATAAATCTTTATTGAAACAGGTACTATGCTATAAATAAGAAAATTCAGCTGTCAACAAAAGTAGATCCAGTCCCTGACCTCTTAGATTACAAATTATGGTGTAAAGGTTATATATTAAAGGGTTATCAGAACAATTTATTGACATAGAAATGTTATATATTATTTATATGTTTTAAATGAGGGTGTATCAAATCATAACCAAAGATCTATCAAAAGTTAAATAATTGACTTCACAAATAGTTTCTTCAGCCTATAGTACCCCATTTTACATTTAGATAGCAGGAACTTACTTAAATAATTGAGTCAATCTATGAGGCGCCTAAGCAAAGTTAGCAATTATGACTAAAACATATAACTCAGCGGTTAAGAGCATTGACTTTGGAATCAAAGTATCTTAGTTTAAACCTAGACTCTAGCTCTGAGATCATAACAAAATAGCATCTCAAACCTGTTTTCTCCTTTATGAAATAGGAATACTAATATATCTTCCCCTAGGATGCTTAGAGTATTATAAGAGTGGATGCATATATAATACTTAGCTGAGGACCAAGTGTAAAATAAATACCTTGTTATGTTATTATTATTATCAAGACTAAGAAAAGACTTTACATGTAACCTCACTAATAACCAAAAATAGCCACACGCTAAACAAATTTACTCATCAAAAAGATCCATTTTTTATTTAGACGGGATCTGGCTCTGTTTCTCAGGCTGGTGTGACACTACTGTAGCTCTGGCAGCCTTGAACTTTTGGCCTCAAGCAGTCCTCCTGCTTTAGCCTTTCCAGTAGCTGGGATTACAGCAGTGAGCCAAGAAGATTGATTCTAATATAATTCAGCTTTGTTTGAATAGCAAAAAGAGAAAACATAAAAATATTAAATATATGACCTTTAAATATTTATGCATATACAATAGATATTACAAGAGCATTTTAAGGGTGCAGCAACAAAGATTGATTATATAAGCAATATTTAATCATGAACAGATGAAGCCATCTCAATCATCCTCCCCTTAATCAACTCTCCATTGCTCACCATTCTTTCTGTGAAAACTACTGACTTTTCCCTACAACATGCTGAATATTTGTGTTAATAGGTTACTAGCAGGAATGAACCCCAAAGTTTATTTGAATGCCTACAAACAATAAGTGATGTTTACTCCCAAATGTGCTTATTTCCAGTGCAGATTGTAATTATACAATTTCATATGTTAAGCTAATGAAATAAACATAGAAAAACAGAGAACTGTTTCTGTTAAAACACTGAAAATAATGGAAAGATTTAATCAGAGTTCTTTTAATAAAGTGTGATGTCAGCCTATATATGAGTGAAAAAAATAGTTTGAAAAATCATAAAAATCTAGAATAATTCTGTATGCAAGTTGATTCACAAGTTTTCACTCCAATTCGAGAAATCAACCTGAAAATCGTTTGCCCTAGGGATATTATTTTTATATGGAAGATATATCCAATGGAAGACCTATATTAAATGTTCAAATTGCACTGACGATTGGCAAAAAATTACATTGTTAAGTTAAAAATAAATGTTTGATATTTATATGTTAGCTTTTTGAAATTTTCTCTCTTTAACTCATCTTTCCAATTAACCTCTCAAACATCACTCTCAATTTCACTGGAACAGAAAACATTCACCATACTATTTATTTGGTCTGTATTATGTATACTTTATTTAACTGTGCCATTTGCCTAGAGAATCTACTTCTTTCTTTTCCTGGGCACACAGCTGAACTCCGTTTTCCAGCCTCCTTTACACTTTGGAATAGACATGAGTCTAGATCTTGCCTAGGCTTTAAAGAGCAGGGATGTCTACTTGGGCTCTTTTCAGTGAGGGCCTCATTGTCAGCAGCTAGATGCAGTTGACAATGAGGCCCAGAGAACAGTGGAGTCACAGAATTGTCACTTAAATGACCACAAGAAGGCAAGTCACTAGCTAATCATAAATACATTTATTTGTTTTATTCATTTATCAAGCACATATTTATTGAGAACCCTCTGTGTGTCAGATGCTTTTCAAGGAGCCAGGGAAATATTAGTGAGCAAAGTAAGTCCTTATACTCAGGAAGCCAACTCAACATGTCTCTACGGGCTATATTGCCATAAACTCCAGGTCCTCTCAAAGTGCACCCGAGCAATTTCTCAGAGTTTCTAAAGTAATGCTTTCCAAATATCTGTAGCCATAATTGTCAGTCATCAATGTATTATAAGTCATGACCCAGTATACCCACATGAGAGTTTACAAAAAACAATATTGTAGTTAAAACATATTATGTAGCTTAAAACATACATATAGCTTAAAACACATAATGTGTATGGGCATTTTCTATTCTAGTCTAGTCCATTCTAACATATTCCATTTTATTTTTTGGTGGTATTACCCAGGAAACTGATTTTATTCACCACTAATGGACAGCAGGTCAGAGTTTGAAAAGTACTGTTCAAGAGGCCTGATTTTCATGGACCTCGGCTCTGGGTTTCTTCTCATGTCCCATACAGCTGCCTTACTGAGATGCCCTTCCCTCTTGAGATCCCCTCTGTCATGCACAAAATTCTGCTCTGGGTAATTGTCTTAACAACCCCACTCCAATCCTGTAAAAGATACAGTTTCCCCTAGCTGCTACTCTTTCTGAACATGGACAAGTGTTTCTTTCTCTTTTCTTTTCTTTCTTTTTTTTTTTTTGTTTGCTTTTGGTTTGTTTTTTGATTGCTTGTTTGTTTTGAGACAAGATCTTTCTCTGTCATCCAGGTTTGAGTAGAGTGGTGTGATCATAGCTCCTGGGCCCAAGTGATCCTCCCCACTTAGCCTCTCAACCAACTGAAACTACAGACACATACCACCATCATAATTTTTCATGGCATAATACACACCAAAGTCTCACTTTTGACAAAATTGTACTGAAAGCTTGTAGATAAAGTAAATAAAATACAACTATCAGAAATGACAGTTCTACTAAATTATTTAGAATGAAATAATAGTATGTCTAGGGTTACTTCTCTATGAATCTTGGGGTAAGGAAGATGGCTGGGGTATAGATAATAGTGGCCATGAAATGAAAATGCTGAAGCTGAGCAACAGGTGCAATGGGACCTCATATGCTATTCTCCTATTTTTACATGTGATAGATACGGTTCATAATAAAATATTTTTTAACAAACAGAGAAAGAAAGAAAAAAAAAAGAGGAACGGAGGAAGGAAAACAGAAGCCGAGAAAGAGAGGGAGAAAGGGAGGAAGGGAGAGAGGTGGGAAGAAAGGAAAGGAAGTGTCCACTCACAATCCGCATGTTCAAATTTGACATCAAAACAACTGAGTCAGGTCCCTGCAGCTTCCACATTTCAGGGCCTAACCTTCTTCCCATCTCTGGGAATATCCACTTGTCTTATATCTACATATTTAAAGGACCACTAATATGACACCCAAAATAAAAGAGACTTCTTATTTGAAGGTGGAGTTGGATAACTTTCTGAATAGCTGATTTTTCAGCTTTAAAATCTTCTAGGTCCAACATTCGTGGACATATGTATATGAATATATGTAATGGCTGTTCCTTGTATATACAAATTATTTTAAAATCTTCCCTAAAAGAAGCTACTGTTTTCTGCCTCCTCTTTTTTTGAGACCATAAAGAGGAGTATGCATGTGTTTTTCTACCCCTGCCATTTTCAAACTATTGTCAAACAGTCATTTGCAACAACGTCCTCAGTTTATGCATACTCCCTACAGCCTCAGTACTACCTGTTTTGACATATAGTCTTGTATCCTCTGTGAAGCTTTAGAACCTTACATATTATTCCTATGTATGGTTGATTGTATTATAATTGGTCAACAAACGTTCTCTCCTCCTTTCCTCACCCAACCTCCAAAGAAGTATACTTCTCTGTCCAATTGACATTGAGTTTGGTCATATGGGATGATGTCCAAATGGGATGTTACAAGATGTGATGTGATCAGAGACCTGAATTACCGCATGATCAGAGAATTACGTGATGGGGTTTGCCCTCTGGAATTCCTATATTTTGCCATGAGACTTTGCCTCTGGTAGCTACTAGCTGTATTTGAAAAGGTAATACAAAGCAGAGATAAGCTCAGAAAACAGCTGGCTGGTTTGCAAGAAGAATTTAAAGAGAATATAGAGAATCCATAGATTTTAGTGTTGATAGATGAAATCGTTTCTCACTACATAAAATGTGTAACCTTTATGACAGCCTCAGAATTCAGGTACTGGTAGTAAAACATGGTTTCAGTGCAAAGGCCAAATCAAGGGTGTAGCTATCAACACCTTTTGGAAAGACTTATGAATTAAGACGTTAACAAACTTTATGTTTTCTAAGTGTGGTAGTTGCTTTCAGCTGGATACAAGGGGTCCCAGAAAGCTTAAGGGATGGTCCCACATAAATCTGACGCATTTAAATACCATTTTTAAGACTAGAGAAAGTGGCATGTCTCCAAAAGAATTGTGAGTGTGGCTTTTAGCATTTGAATTTAACTTGAACCAAACATAAGGAAAATCAGTGAGGTTTTTGAGAGAACTCTTGGCAACCACATTACCAGCATGGACTGGACAAAAAGAGTTTGAATCCGTTTGAGAGGTCAAAAACACCTCTGGACACCCAATTTTCTACATTCTGAAAGTGAATGAGTAAGTTTCTCAGTGGCTAAGAAAGGCATATCCTTCAAAGTCTTCTTTTGAAATGGCAAAGGCAGATGACCTTAAAGGAAGTGTGGATTCAGGAGCCCTGGCAAATAATGAAATGCACAGGTGCTCCCTGGGAGATCTGGGACCTAATCAAGGCATAGTCTCTATCCTGGGGGGTGGGGGTGAGGGGCTGGCAACGTTAGAGACCGAAGGATTTAAAAACTGTCAAGGACTACTGACTGCTACATGCCGACCAATGAGACTCTCACTATTTGTTATCTTACTCTGCTTTATTGTTCTTTCTTCATAGTACTCACCCTTATTTGAGGGCAAGTAATTTACTTTTTGTTTGTACCATTCCCCAGCTTCAATAAAGTGCCTCGATAGCAGGGACTTTGCATTTTGTTTTGCTTTTGTTTTTGGCCATTCTATTCTTAGCATATGAACAATGTCTACCATATAGGTTGTGCTTATAAAGCATTTGCTATGGAATGAACGGGATGACAACTTTTCTTGCTGAAGTATCAGTAGTCCTTTAGTAGTTCTCTCAGTGAAGGCCGTGAGTGGCAAATGCTCTCTTATAAATCTGCAAGTGTGCATTTTGTGCTCGCATTTAAAAGTTTAGCTGGATGGTTTGGAGCTATTATTCTATCTTCTGGCATATGTTTTTTTTGCTAGTAAGAATTGTGCTGCTGATCTGTGTGTCTACTGTAAGTATTCTTCCTTTTCTTGATACCTTTGAGTGTTTCTATTTATAATGTTTTACAGTTTCATACAATGTGTCTGGGCATTTAAAAAATCTGTGTTTTCTTTTAAATTGAGAGGTTAAGGTTTTCTTTAATTATGGAAAATTGTCATTATTTCTTTGCCTGTTTCTCTATCATTCTCTCTCTTGTCATTCTGCTACGATGTTGCCTCTTTTGTCATATTTTTAACCTTATCTCTTGAAGTTGTGTTCTGAATAATTTTCCCATCCATCTTCAACTTAGTAATCCTCTTTTTGGCAGTAATCTTTTTCTTCAGTGATTATTTACATGAGTTCTACTTTGCTGTTTTTCATGTGTATTCTTTCATTATTCCTAGCTGCTAACTTATTTTTCTTAATTTTCTATTTTAATGATATTCCTATACATATATCTTTAACTTTCTTAAACATATTTATTTTTCAATATTTTCCATGTGCTCTGTTTTCTGTTTTCCCTTTGTTTGAGTGTTATCTTTCCTAATGCTCTATTTTATTTTGTCTCTTGAAATTTTACTTTGGAAGCTCTTTTTGAGTGAAATTTTATTTTTCTCACTCAATTTCCACTCTTCCTTACATAGTATTTAGGATCTCAGAATCTTCAATTTGGACTATTGGTCTCTCCGGACTCTAGTTCTAGGGAATGTCCTAGATGGTAGCACAATCACAGGTCAGCCTGGGCAGCTGTTGACACTTCTCAGCCAGCAAGCAACAATACCTGCTATAATCTCCTGCCTCCAGTGGTGTAATTCATTCCCATTAGATTGCACCAGTTGAATTCCTAAACTCTTCTTTCTTACTTGGGGAGACAAACTACTTCAGCACTTACTGATTATATTTCTGACAGTTTCTGGTTCACAGAAATGTTCCTTTTGTTCGTACATCTGACTGTTTTCTCTTTTGAAATATTTTATCTATCATTGTTTGATGTTTGCCAGGGTGTGCATGTGTGTGGTGTGTTTTGAGTATTTTTTCAAATTATACTTTAAGTTCTGAGATACATATGCAGGACGTGCAGGTTTGTTACATAGGTTGATGTGCCATGGGGTTTACTGCACTCATCAACTCATCATCTACATTAGGTATTTCTCCTAATGCTATCCCTCCCCTAGTTCCCCAGCCCCCAACAGGCCCCAGTGTGTGATGTTCCCCTCCCTGTGTCCATGTGTTCTCATTGTTCAACTCCCACTTATAAGTGAGAACATGTGGTGTTTAGTTTTCTGTTCCTGTGTTAGTTTGCTGAGAATGATGGTTTCCAGCTTCATCCATGTCCTTACAAAGGACATGAACTTATCCTTTTTTATGACTACATATTATTCCATGGGGCATATGTACCACATTTTCGTTATCCAGTCTATCATTGATGGTCACGTGGCTTGTGAGTTCATACGTTACAAATCCATAAGCTAGCAGAAGAGTGTGTATTTTTAATGTGTGAACTCACAGCCACATGTATTAAATGTCTCCTTATATGCAGTCTTATACTCAAGCCAAACCATGGCACCTTTATTTCCATTTCCCCTATGTTTTTCCTATTTTTCCTATCTCAGTGTCCCTGCTCTTCACTTTGCCACATGACCCTTCCCTGTTTTATCATTCTGTTCAAACCTTATTAATTTTTTCATACTTGGCTTTTAAGCCACTTCTTTAAGAATACATTCCTTGTTCTCATCGTCCGTAAGTAATAGTTCTAACACTGACGTTATGTGGTGCATCCTCTCTCCCTTTCTTTGAAAACTCAATATTCTTTCCAGAAATGTTCAGGGGCCTGTCTCAGTACCTGTGCTTGATTCTGCAGCTATCAGAGGAGTAACTCATCATTTGATGTCTTCTATATTGCACCTAATTTATGCACATGATTTATTTTCTCTATTGAAGTATAAGCTCCTTGAAGCCAATAATTCTACCGTATTCATCTTTTCCTCTCTAGTGGCCTTTTGTGCCAAATTGGTACTCACTGCACTGATATAAATTGAATAAAGAAATAAATCAATGAATAAATAAGATGATACGTTCTCCACTCCACTGGTTTGTAATTACTTAGAACACTTGACCATATTTTATACTTTTTGGGTTCTCAGGGTCTAGAAAGTGTTTGTTATGTAGCTGTGTTTAACAAGCAACTGTGAAGGAGGATAATGGTGATATTTTCATTGTTGTTTTAGTAAACTAAGGTCTTAAGAAACTACAGTGTAAACATACATTTTAAAGTTTGTTACATAGGTATACATTCAAAATTATGAATTAAAAAGTGTATTTTCTAAGTCTTCCTCTCATTTCTAAACTTGGACTTTTCTCCTTTTCTTCTTTTCATAATATTTATTTTGTAAGAACTGTCAGGATTTTAATCAATATTTCTTTGCCCTGTTGCGCTAAATGGTTTCTTATTTCATCTTTACCTTTATATAAAGTTATCCAGAAAACTGTTTGAAGATTCTATTACTATTTTTCTTCTTCTAATTAGATTTTCCCAATTCTGATTAGGCAAATTTATGTCTTTCTTCTAAATTTTCATATTTCTTACTTTAATGTTTTTATGCAGTTTTCCTCTCATTACTCTGGCTATGGGATTAAATGGAAAGATGATTGTTGGTTTTAAACAATATCAGTTTAAACCCTATATACATAGAATTTTTAATAAGAATTAGATTTCTTTTAAGACTCCTCAGTATACTTTATTTCTCTTAGTATTTTTTTTTAGAAAAACTATTTTATACTTTAGTGCTCTTGATTTCTTCATAGTATTTGCAGAGCTAAAAAAATCACAAAATTAAGGCAACATGAAAAATTCCCAGAACTTTTCAGGTTTTAAAACTACTGATTAAGTTTTGGTCCAAGGACAGTGGTATTATAGGGTAAGGGGAATACTCAAGTAAGATAATTGAATGTAGTTATCTTAATCTTTATAACACACCGCTTCCAACCTCATTGCCTTTCCTTCTTGCAGCTTCTCTGACACCAAAGCACTTACCATTTGTTCAGTCAAAATTTAATAAAAGAAGAAAACTGCTACGTTATTTTCACAAATGTTTACTGTGTGCATTTTTCATTTGCCAATGTTTTGATTGGCAGCTTTATATGACCCTGGGTTTTAATTTTATATGAAATTTGGTAGGAATTATAGTTTATAAATCATAATCAAAAATGACTGCAGCTTCCCTGTAAGAATTTTTCTAAGGAAGTGTTTGTTTTTCCAAGTTGAATTTGATAGATCTGAGACACAATTGCAGCATTAAAAGGCTTTTGCTTTGTAGAATAAGAATTCCAAACCCATTTAAAAATAACCTTTGTGGAAATAATTTAGTGTATATTTGTTCCATTTTCATAAGTTTCCTAAATCTCCTGAATGACCTGCTCTTTTGGTGTTTTCTTCCTTTTGGGATCTATTGAGTATCTTTTCACTTGACAGAGTTTAGAACCATGGGAGCAGTGTTCATAAAATAAATAAGTTATTTTCATCAACCCTTGATTGTTATGGTCAGAACCTGCTGTTCTGTGTTCTCTCAAGCTGCCTACCCCAAGTGTTGTCCATCACTTGACAATTTGTTGCGAATCTCAGGCCCCACCACAGACCTACTGAATAAGAATATTTATTTTAACAGAGACACCAGATAATTCATATCCCTTTCAAATTTTAAGAAACACGACTCTAACAATTCTATTATGTATTTCAGGACCATTCCCACACTCTTTTATCAGCTAATTTTAAATGCTTCTCATGTCCCCAACTTAGTTCCCCATGCGATGAAGTTCATGTCCTTCATTATTCCAACATAAGAGGAGTTATCATTAGAGTCGTGAGGGAGAGTACCCTGAATTTCTAGTTAATGTACAGGCATCACTTTTTACAGTAATGCTTCCTTATTTGGGTGGAAAATTTCCCAAAATGTATCACATATTTCCTAATCTCTGAAAACAGTGTGTACTCAACGTAATTTAACCTTTTCTTGATAAGTACTGGTCATTATTGTGAGCTTCAATACTAACACTGCTGGAAACAAAAATGAACTTAAAAGTGCATTATTCATGCTTTGATAAATCTGGTATGAGATTTGACATTCTACTATGTTGTTTTAATTCATTTTTTTCCCTAAATTTAACTTGTTTCTTTCTCCTTCCTTCATAAAAATGTCACTTTCTCATTAAGCTTCCCCACTCTCAGGGGGATTCCTTCTTCCCATTGTTGTTACTTCTGCTCAAGTGTAATTCCGCTACTCTTAGCTCTTTGCTTTATTGAGGCATGTTACTCTTTCTTATTTCTTTGTGTCTATTTTTGCTTTTGGCTAGTATTTTTTCCTTCCTTGTTTTTGCCTTTTCCTTTCTTGCTACATATTATCCCATCTGACAACTTTAGTCTTTTAAATTGCAACATTTAGTACATTTACAGTTATAGTAAAATAATGGTACATTTAGGTTTGTATTTACTACTCATCTATTTGTTTCCATTAATTGCCTTTTATGCTACTTACATTTCTTTTATTGTATTTCTTTCTTCATTATTCTATTTACCCAAAATAATTTAACATTATTTTAATGGATACCGTAGATTATAAGATACATGCTTGATTTATTGTATATTGATTTATTATTAAAATTAGTAATTGTACTACATTCCTAAGAATGCTAAAATTTTAAAATATTTTAATTCAATTTACTTTCCCTAATTTTTATGTTATTGTTGTCGTGCATTTTAGCTCTCTATGCATTTAAAGTTCTCTAACATTACTACTATTGTTTTGTGAATTCAATGCCAATCAAAATCCACTAATATTTACCCATACACTCACCCTTTTGGTTGCTCTCCATTGCTTTGTGCAGTTTTATATTTTTGCTGGATACTTCTAGGTTGACAGCAATTTTTTCAGCATTTTATGTAATTTTATTGTCTTTATTTCCACCATTTCTGTTGAAGAGTCAGCTGTCCATTTCATTACCATTTCATTGAAAGTAATGTGTCTTTTCTTCTCTGACTGCTTTCAATATTTTCTCTGTCTTCAGTATCCAGCTATCTTTCTCTATATGTCTAAGTGTGTTTTTCCTTATACTCAACCTGCTTGGGTTTGTAGAATATTTTTTAAAGCTGTGTGTTAATATGGTTTTTAGATTTTGAAAAATCTTAACATTATTTCTTCAAATATTGCTTTCTTCCATTCTTTTTTTCTACTCTTCCTGAGACTTCAATAACATATATAAGATATTTTCATTTTGTCCTGCATGTCAAGGGATTGGTCCTGGATGAGTCAGAGTTAGTCTACAAGCAGATTTGTGCTGCTACAAAGAACAATTAGGATGATCTGATACAATTCAGAGATCACTGGGTTAAGAGCATTGATGACCTGATGAGGCAATGAAATGGAAAGAGCTAATGTGAGAAAACGGTACTTCAGATAAATAAGATGACATCAATAGCTACTTTTACCCAGTATTTTTAGGTTCTTGACTAAGAATCTAGAGATAAAATTTTCCACAGGGCCAGGCATGGGGCTCAAATCTGTAATCCCAGCACTTTGAGAAGCCAAGATGGAAGGAGTTAGAGATCAGCCTTAACAACATAGCAAGACCCCGTCTCTGCCAAAAAAAAAAAAAAATTAAGCCAGGCCTGGTAGTGCACCTATAGTCCCAGCTACTCAGGAGGCTGAGGCAGGAGGATCATTCATGCCCAGGAGTACCAGGGTGCAGTAAACTATGGTCATGCCACTGAATTCCAGCCTGAGTGACAGAGCAAGACCCTGTTTCTTAAAAAATTAAATAAATAAATACAGAGTTTCCACCTTTCCAACATTTTACAGGTTGCTAAATCAAAGAAGAGAAAAGTTAATTTTTTTAGAAGCATGGTCATATTTCAAACCTTGCTTTCTTATCTCCTGTAATATACAATGTGGTACAAATAACTGGCTTAAACTTAAATTTGCATTTGAATACTGGCTCCACTGTTAACAAGTTTATGATCCAGAGTACATTAAATCTTTGAATGTGTTTATACATATTTAAAGTGGGAATAATAATAACACTAAACATTCTGTATTGTGATAATTAGCAACAATTGAAATAAATGTGTTTGGCACATAGTAGGCATTTAAAATGACAATTCTTCTTAGAGAATAACATCCATATTATAATTGTTAATCTTTATATGATTGATGAATAAGTGTTAGGTGCTTTAAAAATAATACCATTATTTGTGCTGAATCATAAACTTCTGACTAAAATCCTATAGTAATGACTGAGGTGTGAACTAAAAAAATAGAGTGATATATTCAGTTTTCTACATGACATGTATCCTTAGACATGGGTATGATTTTGTAGGAGTGCAAGTGTTCCATACCTGTGCTCTCATTTCATCTTACCAGATCATCTTGGCTTCATCCTACCTTATGTTGAGGAACCAAAGACAAAGAACCCTATTGAAAGAAGGAAAATTTTGTTTCCATAGGTTCATACATATTATACATTGGCTATACCATATAATGTTTAAGATATGTACATGGTTTAATATTTATTAATCACATACTATGTGCCAGGCACTAGTCCAGATATTTAACATGTATCAATATCTTTAATCCTTATAACAATATAATTAGATGTCTACTATTGTTGTTCTCATTTTGTAGATGAGGAAACTAAGGCAGATATTTTAAATAATTGCTCCACTATTTCACAACTGGGAAGTAGTAGAGCCAAAATTAAACCCTCATAGTCTAATTCTTAATCTCTAGGTAGAATGCCTCTCACAATTACTATTTTCATTCTGACTATTACCTTAGAGTTTGGAATCCTGGCCAGTTAAAATCATTACTCACGAAGGGCAGGGCAAGGAATGTGTGTAAACTTAGTTGGAACAAAACTCAATGAGAAACTCATTGTCTTGTTTTGCATACTGAATTTACTGAAAATGCTTTAGGGAAACTCATGCTATTCTTTAAAAGCTATATTGTAACTAATCTTAATGTCAGACTTATACATTTATCCCAAATGTACATAAAAATATCCATTGAAAAAAATTTTTAAATGTTCATAGAATATCAACTTCACATTTGGTAGTCTTCTATTTCTATTATGAAATGTTTGCCTGAATCTTTTTTCAGTGGCAAATTTAAAAAATGTGTTACTATTATAAAACTGTTGCTCCTTGAAACTGTGCAATTCGAATTCACTCACTTATTCACACTAAATCATCATATTGGTAAGGAAACTTCCCTTTGCGTTTCTGCTATGTCCATTATTTATTCAATTGAAAAATCTCACAGTCATACTGTGAAATGGGTAAATAGTGTACTTATGCTTTTAAAATGTGTCAAAAATGACAATTCTGTGAAATAAGACCCTGGCCATATAAAATAAAAAATATGAAATTATCAATGAGAGTTCTGAATGTGTGAGTAAGACAGTCTATTTATTCATTATGCGCTTCCAACCCTGTAAATTTTTACCTTAACTTCCAAGGAAAGAATCCTCAGAGACCAGGTAAAGCCAACTTGAAGTCAAGACTTGCTCACAGTTTACGAGATTTCCTAGAATATAAAGGTTCAAAACACAATTGCCACTTATCTGACAGCCTTTCCAAAACCTTAGCTGTTAGATGTGTTGCATGTGAACAATCAGATTTTTTGAGAAGTGTACAAATGGAATCCGTGGGCCATTTCTCTATATCTCCACATTATATTTATAGCATTCTATGTTAACTAAACGTGTTCTTTTCACAAATTCTCTCTTCTGTCACTTGCACATTTGGGCAGCAGCCATTACCGTAAGCTGGTTTCAGGAAACTTAAATATGTAAAACGTAAAGGATAAAAAATCTGGCCACTTTTTCCAGGCTCAGGTTTTAAGTGTGTGAACTTAATCCTTGTGTTCTCTGGGTTCTCTTCCTTCTGCCAGTCACAATTCTAATTAGCTTTCCCAATGGAGGAAGAAGATGGATTATATTTTAATATCTAGAGACTAAAATTAGTTTATATTTTAGCAAGTTAGCACTTCTTAGCAGTTGATTTACTTTTGAAGCTGCAAAATCTGTGAGCTTGCAATTAATCATACGTTGGTCATTTTCTTTCAAAAATGTTCAGTTTGGCTGTCTGTATCATAATAGGGAAAAACATGTAATTTATGCAGTTTAGAAATTATAGCCTTGTGTTTAACTATGTCATAATATATTTTCTCACCCGCTCATTGTTCTTAACACTATAAAAGAATGTCATATCACTGGGATTTATTTAAGCAAAACCTTTAAAGTGAGAACCCTGGCAAAACAGTAACCTCCTGGAGTTGTGCTTTATTTTTCTGTAAATGGATGCTTTCAGGATTTGTTTTGACCACTCTCGATTTTGTGGCAACTTTTAAAAATAATTTTTTAAACACAGGAGCATATTCTTGGCTTTCTTCTTGCAATATGAGTGCTTTATCTTCTCAAAATTATCTTTAATATTCTCATGTGCATAACACATGTAAAAGTATTCTGTTAATATGCACAGAATACACAAAGCAACTCCCCAGTGGCAATGTGATAATTTAAAGACACTATAAATCCAAAGGAATAGATATCTTTTAATTCACTGAATATTTAAAAAAGCAGGCACTTAGTTGAAAATCAAAAACAGTACATATTTTAAGCAGTTTCCCCAACTAACCTCTGCCAGAAAATTAACCCAAAAACTGTTTGACATCCTTGAATAGTATATCAATGTTGCCAGCATACTGATCGCTCACTGTGCTCTGAAACAAACCAATTAGCTTGCCAATTGTGTTCATTAGAATTCATTCATATCTCCATAAAAAGTTAATTAAAAGTAAGAGTGAGAAGGAAATCATGTCTAACATTCTTATTAAAACCAAATTGCCAAAGTAATTTCAAATCTAAATCAACAATCATTACTAAAACTCTCCCTCCAAAAGGTACAATATACCTGAAAAAACAAGCAAGAACCTGGAACTCTTTGATAAAGATTTCCAAATTAAGGTTCTTATCCTATTATTGTTGTTATTATTCTGTTGTTATTTTTAAATTATTTTATTTTATTACTAATTTCCTTCGACTATGAAAGATGTCCCTTTTTTGGCTAAACGCCTGAATTCTGCTAGCACAGGTGAATGCTAAAAATAGCACTGTACCTCATTTTTCAAGAAACTCAGCTTAATATAGCATCTTAAAATGAATGGCAGCACAGAATAACCAGAGGAATATAGCATTCTAAGCCAAAAGAAATTATCTTGATATAAGGACCATAGCATATAGAAACCAGCTGCCAAAACAGAAACCAAGCGACAAGCCGCAGTTTTCTGATTCCTAAAAGAGACTCTACTCCTAACATAATATCTAAATGCCTCTGGTAGAACTGTTAAAAGCAAAAAGTGTTTGAATGTGAAATGTTCTGATTATAACATGAAGCACTCTCCCAGCTTCTCTATTTCTTCCATATTGGGTAAGGTATCTGTTTCTTTTGTTCCAGAGTCCAAAATGAGAGCCCATGTAAGGATAGAAGAATCTTCCTGACAAGCCACGGAAAGCTTTAGACTAATTTCATATTCAGTTCTTGGCATTGAGGTCTGGGTGGAGGTGGGCAGGTCCACCCTGCCTTTCAGTCTCATTAATCATTTGGCTTTCCCTGGCTGCTCATAGCATCTTCTGGAGGAACCCTTCTCTTTATTCATTCAGACAACCCTTTGGATTAAACAGAGCCAGCTAAATGTCAAAGCAAATCTGAGTCTTGATGCAGATAATCATTTCAATAATATTTCTCCATTTGTGCCCAAACACCAGGGGAATAAAGCTTTTCTGCTGTCAGGTACTGTAAGACTACAGTTGGTGTAAATGCTTGACACTGAGCCAGATGGCTTAGCCGTGCCTCAAACATATGTTCAACAAGCAGGCTTGCACACATTGGAATTTTATTATTTTGAACTGGTGAGGCTTGCATATTTATTTACTTGACCCCCTTTGGTGTCACTTTGGTATTAAAACAATCAGTTATAAAGCTTCTCCAAGCAATAGGGTAGGGCTAGTTTATAAACTACTTGTCAGTTTCATATCACCACCTGCAGTGAAGTATTCCTCATCTTGTGGTCTCCTCTTGATAATTTAAAGAAAAAAGGTGGCAAGGTGCATGTGGGTGAAAGAAGAAGAAAATGGGAATTGAAGGAGAGAATGCTGGTCTACCCCAAAGATAAAGATGAATGTGCCCTTTTTTAACCAACTCTTTACGTGACCTGGGGACAAGTAATTTTCTCACATATTGCCAGGTATTTAATACATACTCACTCAGAAAATCTTGTCTGGGCTTTAAGAAAACCAACCATTAAAAAATGCAAATGCAGGTACCTTTCAAAATATCAGCGGTAAATCAATCTACACACACATTCACACCCACTATCATATATATGTGTATGTTTATGTGCATGTTAAAAACGAAAACTCATGGCATTGGACTTGTCAGGGAAGAGTTTGCAATCATTACAAATATTCATCATGTTGCTAATATATTCATCAAAATAAAACTAAAGTGGTTTTATATTTAGTGAAAAATATATTTACAGAAAAATTAATTTTGTATTATTTACTAGGTTTTAATTTAGTGTTTAAAAAATACCAGAAACAGGCATCAAAAGCTATGAGCACTGTAAATGCAATATGAAGATTTTGGTGTATAGATTCTATCCTATGGAAATAAATTTCTACCTGTAATGACATGATGTCTAAAAAATTTTAGAGTTCATCAAGTCCAATACTCTCATTTAATAGAAGAAAAATTCAAGCCCAGGGACATTTACTGACTCACCCCAAATCACCCAGCAAGTAAGTGTGCATAAGAACAAAAACCCAAGGCACACTACCCCACATTTTTCTGTGTTATGTACATTTGCCCTTCTACCAAAGTAAACATTTGCTGAACAATTGGCTATATTACAAGTGACCTGCTGGGAGACATAAATCTACCTGATATAGGATGCTCCTAGACAGTGGTTCTCAACACTATCAAACTCAACAAACTCCATATTATAATAAATATGCTGTAATGCCCCATTATTATCCTAAACTATAATTCACAGGTAATAGAACTTACCTATACAAATAATTTTTAAATGTCAATTCAATACCCTAATATATCAATTATAATAATAAATGAGAGAAAAGTATAGAAGGTGTGTGTGTTTGTATGTATGTGTGTGCATGTGTGTGTTTGTATGTATAGGTATATGCGTGTATTTCAATATGTTAAACACTTGGAAACAACTACTAGATAATATAGTGACCTCATTAGATATTTGCTCCTTTAAGAAAAACTGTCATTAATACACAGATATAAAACGCAAAGTATTTACTCATCTGTTACTGATGATTGAAAGGATTTTCCAAAATGGTGAGCTAAAGCTTACCAAATCATATGCACCGAATTTTTATTATTTTGATTACTCTTGTATACATTTCCTGTATTCTTAGAAAATTTTGCACATATTAAAACAATTCCAATGTACTTTGTTTTAACATATAAGTTGAGATAAATCCTAGACTCAGATTATTATCAACAATATTTCCTCCTTCCAAAATGTCTACCTGGAAGAATATTTAAAGATCATGCAGTATTCAGGACAGTTCTTCATCGTAAGACCAGCCTATGCAGTGCAAGATATCTAAAATCCTGCCTTCTGTCTAATAAGTGCCATTAGATCTTCTCAATAACTGCAACAACCAACAATGTCCACATAGTTTTCAGGATGACCCAGAGTAGAACCATTATCATAGAATATTGTATACCCATAAAAAAGTTATATGTAAATAATATATAATTTAAAATGAATTCTTAATTTTAAACATTATATATCTTTGAATTTAATCTTTGTACATTTTCACAGAAAAATTTAATTTTAAAATACTAAGCTTTAGATTGTGTCTTTGCAAATGACACAATTTCAAAATCAGAAATCCTAAACTAACATTAATATAAAATATAGCTTAATTTAAACTGTAACTTATGTTATATTTAATACTGGTTTAATTGCATTTTATAATAACCCAATACATAAAATAACATTAATTTTTTTTTGCAAAAGCAACATGTTCTTTTAATGTAGATATGGATATTCAATAAACACTATTTACTCATAATATTGAGTTTACATGAGGTTTTTGTGTCAGTCTAGGGAAACAGTACAAGTATCTTTGGAAATGAAAGATAATACCTACATAATTGCATCTTTATATTGGCCTATGATTTATTTAATTCAGATTCAATAATTCTAGACTTTCTGAATTCTAATTTACCAGGATGCTGAGAATTTATCTTATAAGTGATCAATTTCTACTATGGGCTTATGGGTGAATTTTATTAATTCACCTCTGTATCAGCAACCTGTCTCACAATTCTTCAGAGACTATCTAACTGTATAAATGTAGTTCTAATATATCACAAACTATAATATATATTATTTGTTCATTTTGTTTTTTGGGTTGTTTAACTGTCAGTTGAAATATTCTTCCATAAAAGAACTTAAAAACATCATCTGCCTCTTATTCTCACACACAGTTATATTTATCATGTGTGAAAGATCTCTACCATGTTCAGAAGACAAATAGGCACAGTTGAAGAACAATAGTCCATTTCTATGTCATGACGATTCTGTACTGAAAAAGCTATAGTATAGCTTTTTCCCTTGAAATATCACTTTCTGTCTCTTGGTCAGTCGAGGACCGCAAAACATAATGGAAAATTACAATATACAAGAGCATTCATAGTACAGTATTTTGCTAAGGCTTCAGCAAGCCATTTTCTAACCAAACTAACAATAAAATCACCATGATTTGGACTAGGAACAAGTTGTAGTAACACCTTTTATTTCCTACTGCAGTGCAGAATAGATTATGTTTCTTTTTAAGGGTCGAGATCTCTCTCCATCTCCTAGGCTAGAGTGCAGTGGTGCAATCATAGCTCCTCAGTGCCTCAAACTCCTGGGCTCAAGTGATGCCCCCACCTTAGCCTCCTGAGTTGCTGGGATTACATGTGTGAACCACCATACCAAGCTCTAGACTACTCTTTTGCTGAGGTTATTCTGGCAATAATATGCCCAATCCTATAAATGAAACTTGTTTCTCCCAATCAAAATTGCAGGCTTCACACAAAAAATACCTACTTGTAGTGGGAGAAAGATGGGGTTAAATTTAGTAGGCTTTGTTGCTGGGGCAGCAGTAGTTCAATAAGGGTTGCATTAATAAGCATGTCTAATACATTCTTTGCCTAGTAGGTAGGTAAGTAGAACAGGATAATTATGAAATGTGGAAATCAAAAATGACAGAGGGAAGCCTCTAGTCTATTGTTTCCTAAACACAGTCCTCTCCTTTTCACTCACAACCAGATTGTCAAGATGAATAGCCAAACCCAAAGTGCTGAGAGGAGAGAACAGAAAAATCACTGGAGTATGTATGTACACAAACAGCCGTTACCAGATGATGCAGTCCCCACTCTGATGTTAGAAGAATCCATGAGGATGATATTTTATGCAACGACCTGGCCAGTAAGAACATATAGATATAGATGAGATTTCAGAAGACATGGAGCTGGGGCAGATCCTTTAGTGCAGTGCTTCTCATTTATGTATGTGCTATTTATTCAAAGATCTGATTAAAATACAGATTCTGGTTCAGCAAGTCTGTGGTGTGGCTGATATTCGGCTTTTATAACAAGATTCCAGGCAATATTGATGCTGCTGATCTGTGGACCATACTATGTGCTGCAAAGCTTTAGAGAGTCTCAGAAACCTAATACCTTTCCTTAGGATTGGGAAACTGATGGAGAAATGTAACATTGTAAAGTACCTGCAAAGAGAAACTCATGAACAGAATGATAGCACAAAGAAAGAGAGACCTTGTAAGGTTAACAGCATATGTAAAGAACAAAGTGCAACAGGTAAATAAAAGTCATCATCCTCCTGCCTAGACAGAAAAATAAAAACCATCAAGCAGTTTCACACAGTGCATAAATGTGCAAATGTGGTGACACAGGGCAAGATGAAAGATGGAAGCAGCAGAATAGCAGTTAAGACAGAATGCCTTCATCATATGCTTTCTAAACCTCACCTAAAAAAATCCACAGAAAAGTAGACAATACTATTACAGAAGTAAGTAGGTAATTTGTGGATGATGAGTGTGAAAAAAGGCAAATATATACACATACATATCTATGCAAACATATAAACAAAGGCAAACGTATACATATAGAGTATATACATATATGTATATGCCTCTGTTTCACCCTCATCATCCACATATATACCTATACACATGTTTATACATATACATATATATGCATATAAGTTTAAACATATGTATACACAAATATATGTATACAACATGTATATAAGAACATATCCATCTCCGTATACATATATGTATATATTGCATATAAAGTAAGTTTCTACTGTAGGCTCTAATGGCTAACAGATTTTATCTATCTCTAGAGAGGAATCGTTGCCAGGTAAATGAAAATTCACCCCATGATATAATATATAATAGTTTTATAGATGCCTAAGATAATACCCTGATAATTCTGCTGCATTTAACTACTTTTTCTTCAAATGGCGGTTTTCAAAATTCTAAGTTTAAGGAAGCTTCCAATCAGTGTTCGAAGAGAATATCCGAACAAGCAAGATGAGACCTCACTAACCAATTTTAAAAATTGCATTTGCCAGAGATCCAAGATGGCCGATTAACAACAGCTCAGGATTGCAGCTCCCAGTGAAAGCGCAGAGAGCAAGTGGATGCCGTAATTTCAGATGAATTTCTGTTGCCCACAAACTGGGAGATTCCCGGCGGAGGAGCCACACGGGTCGCCAGTGCGACTCTTTTGGCCGGTGTGGCTGTTTTGCCGGCACCCCGGCGTGGCGCTTCTCAGTGCAGAGTATACGCGACTGGGTGCCTTTGGAGTCGGGCTCGGCTGGTCCCATCCCCACAAGGAGAACAGCAATTGGAAGCGCTGAGGACTGAGAGTTTCACGGTAAGCACAGCTGAATCCGGGAAGGACTAGCTCTGTGGGGAAGGGGCGTCTGCCAAAGGAAAACTAAGAAACAGAAAAAACTTCATCACCAACAAGCCGGACGTCCACTCAGACCCAATCTGAGAGTCGGCAATTACAAGGACGACAGGTGGATAAATCCACAAAAATGGGAAGAAACCAGTGCAAAAAGGCTGAGAACACCCGAAATCAGAATGCCTCTCCTCCTACAGGGGATCGCAGCTCCTCATCAGCAAGAGAACAAGGC